>JALDNG010000684.1:0-179889 GCA_024349245.1 Neodontobutis hainanensis
CTTACAGCTGTGACCTGTGTGGGAAGACATTTTCACATTCAGGTCATTTAAAACATCACCAGTTCATCCACACTGGAGAGAAGCCTTACAGCTGTGACCTGTGTGGGAAGACATTTTCACATTCAGGTCATTTAAAAACACACCAGCTCATTCACACTGGAGAGAAGCCATACAGCTGTGACCTGTGTGGGAAGACATTTTCAGGGGCAGGTAATTTAAAACAACACCAGCTCATTCACACTGGAGAGAAGCCCTACAGCTGCAATCTGTGTGGGAAGACATTTTCACAAGCAGGTCATTTAAAACAACACCAGCTCATCCACACTGGAGAGAAGCCCTACAGCTGTGACCTGTGTGGGAAGACATTTTCACAGGCAGGTAGTTTAGAACGACACCAGCTCATCCACACTGGAGAGAAGCCCTACAGCTGTGACCTGTGTGGGAAGACATTTTCACATTCAAGTCATTTAAAAACACACCAGCTCATCCACACTGGAGAGAAGCCATACAGCTGTGACCTGTGTGGGAAGACATTTTCAATAGCAAGTAATTTTAGAAAACACCAACTCATTCACACTGGAGAGAAGCTTTACAGCTGTGACCTGTGTGGGAAGACATTTTCACAGACAGGTAATTTAAAACAACACCAGCTCATCCACACTGGAGAGAAGCCTTACAGCTGTGATCTGTGTGGGAAGACATTTTCACATACAAGTGGTTTGAAAAAACACCAGCGCATCCACACTGGAGAGAAGCCCTACAGCTGTGACCTGTGTGGGAAGACATTTTCACAGGCAGATCATTTAAAACAACACCAGCTCATCCACACTGGAGAGAAGCCCTACAGCTGTGACCTGTGTGGGAAGACATTTTCACAGGCAGGTGATTTAAAAAGACACCAGCTCATCCACACTGGACACAGACCATACTCTTGTGACCGTTGTGAAAAGACATTTAGAAGTTCAAGTTGTTTTAGGAAACATTACTTTCAACACACTCGAGAGTTGGTGATACCATGTGAGCTGTGTGGAGAGATATTTTACTCTAAACAGACTTCTTCTCGACACCTAAAGCAACACGCTGAGGTGGAAATGGGGAAGTGTGGACCACAATGAGACTCAGCATCCTGAAGTTTTTATAGGTATACATTATGCCCGCCTCTCAGCTCCAGGGTCTTGGATGGATGTGTAATGAGCTGATGTGTCAGTCATAGGGTTGGGTACCGAAACCCGGTATTAAATTGGCTCCAGGGCTAAATTATGAAAGACCGTATCAGTAAGCTCTGACGCTATCGGTTCTGCTTTCGGTATTGGAGGGGAAAAAATCAATGTACTATGTATTTTTGCTTAATGTTATCGTGCACATTTTATCTCACCAAACACTTCTAATGTGCGATCATATTACGACGTTTGTCTGTGAGATCTGTCATGTGCGCCGCGGAGGCTGTCTGTCTCTCTCACATACCACAAGAACGAGCGCTGAACTGTGGGGAGAGTGAGAATCGAACCACTTACCCTCCGGTTGAAAGACGACTGCTCTACCCACTGAGCTACTGCTCAGATACTACTCAGATATGTGCTGCATCTGAAGGTAGAGCTTCTCTTTTAGTCTCTATACGGGTCAACACTGTCACTAAACTAACCTGTTCAGGGCTCTGTCTGAGTCCAGATGAAGTTATCACTTAAAACATATAAAGTTAATGTCTGTTCTGCTGCTTGTGTGGACATGTTTTCACTCTCCACTCAGCTGTTTTATTTTTATTTGTATTTTTAAGCCCTTACGACTGTTTGGTCAGTGGGTTGTTTTTATTATAGCGAGGTGTTTCCAGAGGTTTTAGGCACTGCTTGCTTTGTTTTCTATCACACCAACACAATGCATGTTTTTATTTACAAGATGCTTAAGCCTTATATAATCTTTTATAATTACATTTTATTGTACGCAATTGTTTAAGTCGCACATTCAACACTGAATTAAAAGTTACTAGGTCACAGTCGGCAGCTGAGGATAAGAGCTGATGAAAAGTGGGAACAGGAAGTGGAATGTGTGAATATTTATTTCTGTCAAGTTTTTGTTCTACACAGATGTATAATAGCTTCAGGTTTAAATGTAAAGAGATTTTTGAGTTTACAGTTCCTGTTGTCTACAGTAAATATGTCCAACAGTTCATTTTGTATATTTGACTTTTAAAAATAAATGTCTGAAATAACATTAATAGATGTTCTTTTTTTATTTAACAACACAAGGTAGAAAAAAGCATAAGTGCACCAAAAACTAACCAGTTACAACCAAGCACAGAATTCACAGCTAAAGATAGAAAAGATTTTTTTTTTTTTTTTTTTGAGAAGGAATCGATAGACAGGAAGTAGACGTCAATGTTTGTCAGTCAGGTGTTGATGGAAGAGATGTGTTTTATGTGTTTTTTAAAGATGGCTACAGAATCTGATCTGGTAGCAGCAGTAGATCATTGCACCAATGTCAAAGACTTTAAACAATGTAGCATTTGGATGCATTTTAATAACAAACATAAAGGCAGAATGTAGAATTTATAAAGTCAAAATAACTAGCTTTAATAATATATATATTGGTGTATATATATTAAGTGTTGTTTGCTTAGTGTGGTTTTATTTTGGAAAATTTATATAAAATGTTCAATACACATGTTTAGGCTCAGTGTCTGGTATTTTTACTTTTTTTATTCATAATGTAAATTTTAAGGTGTATTTGATTACATTGATATAAATGCACATATTTCACATAAATTATTAAATCACATTATTTGTCTGAATATAAAAAGCCGTTTGAGCCGAAAGAGAGCAATCTGATTCCATTAAAAAAAGAATTTACATCTCTCAATCTTAGACCATTTTCATTCTGTGTCTGAATATGAGCCTGTGACACAATATATTAGTTATTTTGTTGAATGTTCAATGACAGACTGGTATGAATGTTTGCTTTTATCTATTTTTATGTTATATAAAAGTTTATTTCAAAATGAATAAAAATAAAAACACATTTTACAAATTATTATCTCGGTGCATTTAAGTATGAAGTGTATAAATCCTGTCAGAGCTTGAAATACAGTTTAAATATGCCTTCAGACCTAGAAGCACATTAATAAATGGAGATTTAATGGAGTTTAAGTTTATTTAAAAGAAGCTGAAGTTGTAGATGGACCAGCATGTGAAGTCAGATGAAGCTGAGGAAGACGAGGCTGGGCTGTGTCAGCTGTGCAGGAGCAGACCGATAACTGGACCGAACTTGACTGGACTGGACTGGGCCGACAGAGAAGCAGCAGCAGACCGATAACTGGACTGGACTAGGCTGACAGAGCAGCAGACCGATAACTGGACTGGACTGGACTGGACTAGACTGGGCCGACAGAGAAGCAGCAGCAGACAGGTGACTGGACTAGACTGGACTGGACTGGGCTGACAGAGCAGCAGACCGATAACTGGACTAGACTGGACTGGAATGGACTGGGCCGACAGAGAAGTAGCAGCAGACCGATAACTGGACTGGACTTAACTGGACTGGACTGGGCCGACAGAGAAGCAGACCGATAACTGGACTGAACTGGACTGGAATGGACTGGGCCGACAGAGAAGCAGCAGCAGACCAATAACTGGACTGGACTGGACTGAACGTAACTGGACTGGACTGGGCCGACAGAGAAGCAGACCGATAACTGGACTGAACTGAACTGGACTGGACTCGGCCGACAGAGAAGCAGCAGCAGACCGATAACTGGACTGAACTGGACTGGACTGGACTGGGCCGACAGAGAAGCAGCAGCAGACAGGTAACTGTAGAGGGGCTCTGCAAAGACAGAACAAAGTAAAAACTTATGTTTAAAACAAGTCTTGCTGTTGGGACCGTTCACCTCTGTACATGAGATTTACTGTTAACCACAGAAAAAAATATTCTGTTCTCCAGCTCACTGTGTGTTACTGTGTGTGTAAAGACTGTTTTTATAAAATAGTGGACTTTGATTTGAACTTACATTTGCCTAAATACTTTAGTAAATGTGACCTGTACTGGGTCAGAGGTAATGCATGCTCCTGCTGCTCCTGACACTTCTGTTTGCTCATGACAGCTTTACTTTTCTTTTTAGTCATTTCCACCTTTAACCATTGATTTTATGATCAACTGTTTACTTTCTTTTAACTGGATTTGTATGTTTTTACTTCTTTTAACTTTTTCAACAACATGTTGGACCTGCTGAGCGACTGGAGCCTTGGAAACATGTCATGACATGAGAGGGTAAAAGGAATGAACCAGAAAACTCTGCTCTAACTGAAAAACATGGAGTAAATGTTACCTATTCTCTGGAAAACAAGAAACATGAATCTGTGAAAACGCACCAGGCAAACAGAGACAGAGAATCCATGGCAAAAGTGAAGGACAGAGATGTCCTGTTGCTTGGAGACGGTGCTGTCAGAGACAAACAGTAGATTTGTTACATGCCTCTGTCCAAGTGCTACAGTCACTGATTTAACAGCCCTCCTCCCCCAGGTAATGTCCAAACACACAAGGATTAACTCCAGGACATATGCAATATCCATCCATCCATTCATCCATCCATCCATCCATCCATTCATCTATCCATCCATCCATCCATCCATCCATCCATTCATCCATCCATCCAGCCATCCATCCAGCCATCCATTCATCTATCCATCCATCCATCCATCCATCCATCCATTCATCTATCCATCCATCCATCCAGCCATCCATCCATTCATTCATCCATCCATCCATCCATCCAGCCATCCATCCATCCATCCATTCATCCATCCATTCATCTATCCATCCATTCATCCATCCATCCATCCATCCATTCATCTATCCATCCATCCATTCATCCATAATCCATCCATCCATCCATTCATCTATCCATCCATCCAGCCATCCATCCATCCATCCATCCATTCATTCATCTATCCATTCATCCATCCATCCATCCATTCATTCATCTATCCATCCATCCATTCATCCATCCATCCATCCATCCATCCATCCATCTATCCATTCATCCATCCATTCATCTATACATCCATCCATCTATCCATCCATCCATTCATCTATCCATCCATTCATCCATCCATCCATCCATCCATCCATTCATCTATCCATCCATCCGTCCATTCATCCATCCATCCATCCATTCATTCATCTATCCATCCTTCTATCCATTCATCCATCCATCCAGCCAGCCATCCATCCATCCATTCATCTATCCATCCATCCATCCATCCATTCAACCATCCATCCATTCATCCATCATCCATCCATCCATCCAATATATCCATCAATCCATCCATCCATCCATTCATTCATCTATCCATTCATCCATCCATTCATCCATCCATCCATTCATCCATTCATTCATCCATCCATCCATCCATTCATCTATCACTCCATCATCCATCCATTTATCCATCATCCATCCATCCTTCCATCCATCCATTCATTCATCTATCCATCCATCCTTCCATCCATCCATTCACCATCCATCCATCCATCCATCCATCTTTCCTGCTGCCATAGACCACTGGACTATTATATTCATTCATTACATTGTGTTTTTCTATTGAATAAACAGAAACCCACCAAACGTACTTCTCAGTCTGGACATTGGTTCTGTTTAGCGTGTTATACCATAATCCCCCGCTCCCTTAAACGACTAAAATGGTCGGACATCCAGTCAGGTTTTCCGGCCTTGATCCTGACGCACAGAGATTGTTCCAGATTCTCTGAATTTTTGAAATATTATGCACTGTAGATGAAGATAGCTGCAAACTCTTCTGATATTGCTCCACTATATTTTGCCACAGCATTGGTGATCTTTTGCCAATCTTGACTTCTGAGAGACACTGACACTCTGAGAGGTTCTTTTTATTCCCAAGCATGTTGCCAATTGACCTAATAAGATGCAAATGTGTCCTCCAGCTGTTCTTTATATGTACATTCAACTTTTCCGGCCTCTTATTGTTATAGTGTTTTATAATAAGAAGCACTCTTAAAACTTTTCTGTATGTTATTTGCACACTTTGCATGCTACACTGCATCAGGACACTAAATACCTCATCTGTTGAAACCAGTTAGAACCAGTTGGTCACCCCTGGCTGGACACTTAGTGGAAAAGTCCTGGTACTGGGGCAGGAAGTGCCCCCTCCTGTGTGAGCTGTGGCCAAAGGTTATAACTTTTAGTTTATTGAGTTGACCAGACGCACAACACGTGGGCTGACCTCATGTTAGCTGCAGGTCGTCTAACAGCGCTGGACTTATGCCTTTTTCTGAGTGGAATTAAACAGACAAACTTTACATTGGTTTTATAGTTTTTATTCTCTTCGTCTTAGCTCCAGCACTCGTCCCAAAACAACCGGGAGATATTGTTTTTAGCTCCCATGAAATCCAAAATAAGGCCATATTTGGCATTACATTTCAAAATGTTTGAGAGATAATATTTGATATCTATATTCTATTGTGAATAAATATAAGTTTATTAGATTTGTCAATTATTGCATTCCTTATTTACAATTTGTACAGTGTCCAAAATCTTTGGGAATCGGGTTTGTAGATTTTAAACACAAAGAAATTGCAGCAAAGAAAAAGTGTGAAATAACTCAAAAGATGTATTTTAGATTCCTCAGAGTCATCAGTCTTTGCTTTGTCGACAGAGCTGCAAACCCTTGGGCCTCTCTCGGTGAGCTTCAGGATGTAGTCACTTAAAATGGTGTTTCCAGGTTAAAAGTGGAAACACAATGTTGTATTTGTGTCTTATTTAAAGGTAAAAACATGGAGGATTAGGGAACATAGATTTAAACCTAAAATAAATGCTAGCCTTTATAAAAACACATCATTAGACTTTATAAGAAATGCATGTTGGGCGGGAGACAAAAAGTGTTGGAGGAAGAGAGTGGGACGAGTCAGGACCAGAGTTTAAACTGTTGTTTGTGATTTTACTCATAAATATGTCCTGGATTGGAACAGTTCAACATCAAAAAGGCTTTTTAACAAACTTAATGACATTGTTGTTGGTGGTTTTGTCTTGTATAAATATTTAAATCACGATGAATGTGCAGCTCTGATAAAGCTCCTGGATTGTAAAGACTCTGATGAAAGTCGTGGAGATATAAGAGGCTTATATCAGTGACCAGACTCCCGCTCAGAGCCACTGTTTCATGGAGTTGTTCTGTAACCACCAAAACTGTTCTGAGGACCAGACCCACACACATTTGTTTTTAGACTGCTCTCACTCAAAAGAAATGTGGACCAAACTAAACGGACTTGGACTCACTTTTAATGAAAACTTCTGCTCTGTTCTGTTTGGACTCATGGAGGAAAGGTTCACACCGAAACAGTTCAAACTCCTTCAACTCATCGTCACAGTCTCCACAGTTAAAATATAGAAAACAAGGACAAAAGTCCCATTAAACCAACATTCATCAACAGCTGCTATTCTTTTTCACAAAAGACAAAGAAACAATAAAACTACTTTCACCATGTCCTACATTGAACTCAGTAATTGTAACAATTTTCTTCATTTCTTATTCTGTTTCTGTATTTTCAGAAAATAGACGCAGAGTCCATCTGAAAACCTCCAGTGACACATCCCAGAACAGAGCAGTGTGACTCTGAGCTGTGAAGTCCAGGCTTTAAAGGAACTTATGAATGGTTCAGACTAAACTCAGCCTCTGACTCTCAGAGGGAAACAATGAAAGAAAACTCAGCTCGGTTCAGTGTCTCAAATAGAGCTGTCCTTTATTCATTATATCTTTCTTTAACCTGGTAATATCCTCATTGAGATCAAAAATCTCTTTTCCAAGAGTGACCAGGCCAAGACGACAGCATTACACACAGTTTCTGACAAAAACAAGAATTTTCAAACACACAAAGAACAATATTTACTCTCAATAGTTACAAAAAAGTCAGTTTGTGCAAGTTTAAAAACAGTTCCATTTACCAATCTCCTTGAGTTCACGTTTCTTTAGAATAGATTTAAATTCTCCTAAAGTTACAAGTTCAGACAGATTGAAGTCCTTTTGCAGGTCAGTCCATGCACAGGGGGCAGCCACTGAAATACTGCCTTACCCAACTCCGTTTATTCAATCTGAACTCAAGCACTTGTCATCAGTTGGTGTGTGTAACATTTTATTTTACTGCTGTTATTTAGACTGTTTTGTTTCTCAAACTAAAGAATGTAAATGGACACAAGACTGTGGAGCAGAGAGACCACACTGGAAGAACTGAGTGAGTCTATTCATTTTTACATTTATGACTTATATTTCTTTTCTCTTTAATACAGTCAAATAAAATGTCTTGCTTCTCTAAAAGTGATTTATTTAAACTGATCTTGTTCTTTTGGTTTCATAATGTGACGCAGAGAAAAAGCAAAGGCCACAGTGACTGGTGACACAGAGGTTCAGTCTGGAGGCACACTGACTCTGAGCTGCTCTCTTAGATTATTGTTTTGCACATGTTGAGTCCCCAGTGTCTCTCACAGTGAGTCCTGACACATCACAGGACCTCACGTCTGACAAAGTCTCACTGAGCTGTCAATCCAACTCCACTAATGGAGAGTGGACACTCAAAGACTTTTCTCAGAACGTTCTTTTCTGAACACAATGTACTTCCTACTGGACAGATCCATCGAAATGTGACTTTTCCCCAAAAGAGAAAACTAATGCAGTGTTTTGGTGTGAGTCTGGATCAGGAGAACTGAGCAATGCCCTCAACATGACTTTTTTCATTTCATTTTTCATATAATAGATGAATACAGCATCATCTTCTTTTTATTGCTGTGATAATGTAATAGTCCAAGTGTGACTTTTCACAGGTCATGTTGTCCTTGTGAGTCCTGTTCATCCTGTGACTGAGGGACCACCTGTTTCTCTCGGCTGTAAACTCAACACATCTACTGCTCTTTCTTCTGTCCTTTTCTATAAAAATGGAAAACTAAACAAACTGTCTTTGTTTGTTACAGTTTTGTACTTAAGGTCTGTGAGAACCAATCAGAGCTCTTCTGAAGATCACATGACCAGCAACAATTACACCTCTCGTCCTAATGGTCAGTCTCAGCTTCTTTTAACTTGACCACTTCCTCTAAGGCAAGAAGAAGGAGTTTTATTTTGAAGAAAACAAAAGTCTCTGTAATCAAATGTCCAAATCCAGAAAATGGACAAGAATTCACACAATGTCTGTTCACAATGAAAGTGTCACTATGGCTTCTTTTTCTTTTCCACTAAAGCAGTAAAAAACACTGTACACTGTGAATAAAATGAAATGTTTCTTTTACAGATGCCACATATTCTGTGCTGGAGCTCAAAAACATCAAAAACCTCAAAAGGTGAGTCTCTTGTTTTGTTCATTTGATACATTCACAGGTCACTTCTTTTTTGAATCCAACTCAGAGAGAAGGACGTGTGAACAGGAACAGAGCTGTGTTTACTCCAGTGTGAGGCCACATTCAGCAGCAGCTACAGTCCAGTCACTTTAAACTAGAACCATCATGTCCAACACAACAACACTGCATTTGACTTTCACTTTTTCTTTTAGATCAAAGTTATATTAGAGGTTTGTGTCCAGCAGAGGGCACTGTGTCCATGAGTTAGACATGTTTCTACCTCATGTCTAAGAAGCTTTAAAAGGATTTTGAGAATAAATATTTTTGGGCCTTTGTACCTGTCTCACACACACACACTTAAAATTATACATTATATTTACTCCACAAATATTATTAAATATATGTATTTATGTTTAGCTTCTAATGTCTTTTGTGCTTTAGTATTTGTTTGGACTCAGGTCTATAACTTGAGTCTAACTGTTGGTTGAAGCTAATCCATTGTGTATAAAAGTCTGTACATAGCAGTGTGTGATTTTCTTTGTGATTTTTGCTGATTATGTCAAATTAGTGTCAGACAATGACTTAAATCCACAAACTAAAGCATCTGTTTGTGTCAAATCTAATGTTTGTGCTTGTTCTGCTGTGTTGGTCTGACACATGAAGCCGTCTCAGTTGAGCTGTGAACAGAGCAGTGTAAAAAACAACTCTGTCCACTCACACTTATTTTTTGTTCTGTTATTGTTGTGTTTTGACGTATAGTTGCTCCAGTTCAGTTAATGTTACATTTGATCTCAGGCCTGGTCTAAATAGACTTTGTGACTGTGAGATTGTGTTTTGATGAGAATGTGTTTCCTACTGTGGAATATATTATTATTATTATTATTATTATTATTATTATTATTATTATTATTATTATTATTATTATTATTATTATTATTATTATTATTATTTATTATTGATAAAGTAAAGACTATTGCTTTTCATAACATTGACAATTTGTCGCCACTTTTTATTTTTTAATAAGATATTTCTAGATGCACACATTAGTGTTTTTGTGTTTTTGTCTTTATTATCACCACTGCCTCCTTTCCTTCCGATCGTCCTGTGTAAGACACTGATATATAAACCTCTCCGCTGCACTGGACCTCCCAGTAACAGCGACCAGTCAGACCAGTCGAACACAGCAGCTGAGGCCAGAAGTCAAATCTGTCCTGATGATCTGGATATGGCTGCTCCTCTTTCACTTGGGTCACCTTCTTGTTGTTGTCAGATAGTTTGAGGAGTCTGTGAGCTGTGCTTGGATCCAGTGTGAGTTCACAGAAATCTGATGGAGAGAAGACACAATACAGCTTCAGTTAGTCCTCTGTCCTCTCTGAAACATGAGATTAACACAAATGTACAAGATTCACAACACAACTACAAGAATCTGTTTGATGGAAAAGTCATATTAGAAGAAACGTGTGTTTGGAGGAGCTTTAAACTTTTCTTCTACTGTTTATTGCTGTAGGACATAAAGCAGCTCCTAAAGCTCCAGCCTCTGACGTCACAGGAGTTTATTCACTTCTCTGTGCTTCATGGAAATGTACATCAGTCACATTTCTTTGACACATTTGACTCCAATAGTTGTTCTGTTCTATGGCCACACAGGAACAAAGTGTGTTGAAGCTGCAGCAGTGGTTCTGATGGTGCTTGGTGCAGACAGGGGCTGAGAGCATGTGGCTCTGTGTTGCAGGAGATTTGTTCACAGCTGCTGTCATTTTGCCAGTGTTTGTGTGATATCTGCTGTTGTTCTAGTGACGAGGAGGACTGACAGCAGAGGCACAGCTCAGAGGAGAACAGCTTATTGTCTCCAGAAGAATCCTTCACATGACTCTTCCTACATGTTTGGTCTAAAAGGTTAGTGCAGTTAAACAGCTCCAAACTGGACTCTTCAAGAGCTCCTTTAATAAGAACTCTAGATTCAGTTCTGACACGTCTGGACGACACAGTAAAAGGTCACTGCTGTCCAAGGCTCAGGAAAGAGTTAAGGCACAATCACACATCAGTGAGCTCCATGACTCATGATTTTATACAGGGCTTCTCCTTCCCATAATGCCTTGTTTCTCAGAATAAACTAAGCACCAGCATCGTCTTGGCTCTTTTTTATGTGTCTGATAGATTTAACACTAAGGACCTATGACTTACTCTCAAAAGCCACCAGACAATAAGCATCCTTACAGCTTCTCAAACAAAGTGAAAGTGTGGCTCACACAGCCATGAGCTTCAGAACAGTGTTGATTATGACACTGATTATTAATAGATGCATACAAAACAGAGTTGATTCCTTTTGAAGAGCTGTTGTCTGGCTCAGATCTAAATATTCATCTGTTCTGAAGCAAATACACACATCTCTGTGAGACAGTCTTTATCACAAATGTGTCAATCAGATCTGGTTCTGACTAAAACCTCAAACAGACACATTCACTTTTATTGTGACGTGTTTAAAACATGCCTTTATTTAATTTGTCTCATTTTGTCCAGCAGCGCTGTGCTCTGGTATCGATAAGTCACTGAAACAGCTTTAATCCAACACATTTTCTAAGGTGTGTTCCTGCTGCATTGAGGTTTGTGTTCAGGTCTAAAGACACACGGTGGGTAAGTGTGGAGAGGAGCAGCCCCTACCTCTGCTACAGACACACTCTCATACAGCTCCAGCTTATACAGGTGTCTGCAGGCCTCTGTGTCTGAGTCACACTAACTCTGCAACAAACTACTGCTGCATCACTTTTACAACATCACTGTCTCAGAGTCACACACACATACTTTTCAGGCCAATGTGGAAAATACATCACTTTTGTCCCTGAATTTGTGTCTGGCTCAGAGTTTGGACAGAGACAGATCCCATTGTAAGTCCAGTAAGTCCAGTAATGAATATGGTTTGTCTGAGTGAACAAAAGGTCAGGCTCAGTGACAGATCAATGACAGCATTTACAATCATTATTTCTCAGAGAAAAAACTCACTTTACATCTTTCTCTGAAACGGTTCCACATTGGTGGAAAGATCTACCTGCTGCTACAAGAGAGCAAAGAGAGCAGCAGACTCGGTAGCCAGCTATAATAAACGCCTAAAAACACATATTTTCCATCAACACCTGACTGACAAACACTGAATTCTACTTCCTTTCTATCAATTCCTTTTTTTTTTTTTTTTAAATTAAATATATCTAAAAAAAATGTCTTATCCTTAGTTTTGATTACTGTGCTAGGTTTTAATCTGACTAGTTTTTTGTGCACCTATGCTTTTTTGTTACCTTGTGTTGTTGAAATAGCTTCTATTGTTTTCCAGCATTTACAATCATTATTTCTCAAAGAAAAAACTCACTTTACAACAAGTGGAAGAGAAGAAACATCTGCAGTTTGTACAAAAAGACAAATTGAGCTTCTGCAATATTTCTGAAGCTTTGAAATCTTTCTGTGAGTTTAGAGCAAAGCCTGTGGTTCAGAGATGTCTTGGTCTAAATCAATGAGTCTGTCACACTTACACTTCCTGAGACCTGGTCTGATCCAGTGGACTCCAGCAGGATCCAGTCTGAAGGAAAACAGAGACATTACATCAGTCTGATCCACACAAGCTTTTTTCAATCTCATTGTTCCTTCTGAAGCACTCTTTGAGCCTCATTTATCAAACATGTGTCTCTGACATTTATCAATCTGAACTTCAGCAGAAGTTCACTCAGATCACATGCAGCTCTAAGCTCCAGTCCATTTACCACAGTTTTACAGGATTTTACACTAAACTCAGATTAAACTTCAACAAGAATTCAGTTTAGAAAGTCACATCCGTTTTTGTTTATTTGTTCAACAAAGGGATCTCTTCATGAGCCTCATGATGTTGGAGTTTCCAGACAAACATGTTTCCCTCTGACCTTGTGTCACACATGGATTGAACACAGTAGTGTTAAATGTGACACTACAGTGCACTGGGATGAATGCATCTGCACAAGCAGCAGCTCAACTCAAGAACATCTTAAAGGAGTTGCTTTAGTTTCACAGTGGATCAGAGGAAATAAATGAGTCATTAACAGTGAAAAAACTAAATGTATGGTTAGTGGCTCAACATATTTGTTCAAAGTGAAGCGTATATTAGAGTTAATATCAGAAAACAATGTGAGTGAACAAGTAGAAGACATGATGCTGTCAGGTGGAACTGTGGAAGCTGTCTGGGTTGGAGGATGGACACTATTAAACAGCTTGTTCAATCATTAGGACTTTCTCAGTTGGATTATGCTTCAGTCGTTTGGTCAAATACAAGAGAAAAGAACTTCCACAGCTGCAGCTCGCTCACAACACAGCACCACTAACTATTATGGGATGTCCAAACACAACCAATGGAAGGACTGTGCAGAATAATATAGCCTGGTTAACTGTAAAAGAGACTCAACTGTTTTTATTCACTTTCATTAGAAATATTATTGGAACAAAAACTCAGAAGTCATTTATAGTAAATGATATTTTTTCTCAGATAAACACAGTTAATGTTTGAGACAAACCTGTGAAGCCTTCATCAGAACTAATCAAATACAAATAACTGTTTTTTTATTGAACCATGGCTGCATGGAATTCTATTCCAGGATTTTTGTTGATGGAAAATAATAAAAAAAAAAGTTTTCAAAAGCAGTTTAAAGTTTTCTTGTTTAAACAATGACCAGTGAATGTCTAATCATTTAACTAAACAATGATGATTATGGATCAATGAGATAAAGTTATGTGACAATATTAGTAATGGCTGTGGTTGATAACTGGTCTCTGAGCATAATTGAGACAATTTTCTCACCTAAGAAGGGTGCACTGGGAGAACCCATTTGCCCTGGTGGGACCTCAGCGGTAGGCTACTCATGGGGCGCCTGGAAGAAATGGCAGGTTCTGTGTTTAGAGGCTCTGTGCGTTGAGGACGTTGAGGATGCATTCATTTTCATATTTATGATAGTGGGGTTTCTGCTTATTGGTCTAGGGACTGCCTTAAACTATCGCAAAAGCTACCAGCCCACGTTCTTCACTAGAGCACAGAAACAGAGGACTCCATCGATACATACATCACAGGTTCTTCACTAGAGCACGGAAAAAGAGGACTCCATCGATACATACGTCACAGGTTCTTAACTAGAGCACAGAAACAGAGGACTCCATCGATACATACATCACATTCTTCACTAGAGCACAGAAACAGAGGACTCCATCGATACATACATCACAGGTTCTTCACTAGAGCACGGAAAGAGGACTCCATCGATACATACGTCACAGGTTCTTAACTAGAGCACAGAAACAGAGGACTCCATCGATACATACATCACATTCTTCACTAGAGCACAGAAACAGAGGACTCCATCGATACATACGTCACAGGTTCTTCACTAGAGCACAGAAACAGAGGACTCCATCGATACATACATCACATTCTTCACTAGAGCACAGAAACAGAGGACTCCATCGATACATACATCACATTCTTCACTAGAGCACAGAAACAGAGGACTCCATCGATACATACGTCACAGGTTCTTAACTAGAGCACAGAAACAGAGGACTCCATCGATACATACATCACATTCTTCACTAGAGCACAGAAACAGAGGACTCCATCGATACATACGTCACAGGTTCTTCACTAGAGCACAGAAACAGAGGACTCCATCGATACATACGTCACAGGTTCTTCACTAGAGCACAGAAACAGAGGACTCCATCGATACATACGTCACAGGTTCTTCACTAGAGCACAGAAACAGAGGACTCCATCGATACATACGTCACAGGTTCTTCACTAGAGCACAGAAACAGAGGACTCCATCGATACATACGTCACATTCTTCACTAGAGCACGGAAACAGAGGACTCTGTCGATACATATGGGACACGTTCTGTGGCATAAAAAATATGTATATTATTGAATTGTAAATTTATATCTATTATCAGTGGCGCAAAAAGGAGGAATGCGCCTTATGCGGCACATAGGGGCGCAGCACCTTGTGGGGTGCCAAAGCGATGGTATAAAGAAAAACACATATATACCTTTTTTGTGTAATTTCCTAAGTGTAACTTAGCTGCTTTTGTGCTTTTCTAAATTATTTTATTATTTCCACAATAATATATAAAATTGTTGAGGACTAACAGGCTACAGTAGGCACCTAAAAAAGTCTCTAAATGATTTAGCACCAGAATATATTTATGAAATGCTAGTTGCTTATCAACCTCCTCGGACTCTGAGAACATCTGGGAGAGGCCTTCTGCTCGTGCCCAGAGTTAGAACTAAACAGGAGGAAGCAGCGTTTAATTTTCATACAGCAAAACCTGGAACAGCCTCAACTTTAACAATGTTCGAGGGGAGGATAAAAACCTTCCTTTTTGCTCATGATTCTCATTTATGATTGCTCATTTAATTTGTAAAGGAAAATTCTTATAACAGAGAGACAGACTGTGAAAAGAAGCAGATGTGACACTAGGAAAAGCTATTGATACATGTCGTGCAAGTGAAATAACAACCAGTCGAGTAAAAGCACAAACTGATGAAGTGCAAGAGAACAAGTGGAAAACCGTCAAAACAAAAGACAATAAAAATGCAGAAAAACAGGAAAAGCTGAACAAAAAAGTGACGTTTCAACAGATGGACTTAAACATGGAACAAAAACATTTTGCCAGAATGTTTAGAGCTTGGAACCAACAGAGACAATAGTGAAAGAAGATACCAGCCAAACAGAAACAGAAGGAACACATAAGATCTGAAAGATTGTAAATAAAGTGTGGCATTTAAGTGGGACACTGTTGCAGTTTCAGTCAAGACGCTTAATGCACTTGGAGTCTGTGGAAAACTCGGCAAATAAAACCAGACTTGTTCCCTTCTTTGGCCAGAAGGTGACAGCATTGGGCAAGAAATCACTGACCTGTGAGAACAAAGGCCAAAAGCACAACAAAGCACAACAAAGTTCTACCATCCTGGGAGCTAGGCTCATTAAAAACAATCTAAGAAGTTACAAAGGAGCCTGGCATTCTGAAAGGCTACACAGATCTGTTTAATGGACCAGGTTGTGTACCTGCATCACAGACAGACCACACAGTCACACCAGAACAATCACAGAGGCATTAAGGGACAGAGGAGTCAAAGAATAACACATGGAGTAAATGGGAGAGCAAACAGAGCCTACAGAGTGGGTCAATAGTGTGGTCACTGTAGTTAGCCCCCCAAAAATACACATCTGCATGGACCTAAAAACCTGAACTTGCAATAAAACATGAACACTACCCTTTTACAATGTCATGATTTTATTGATGAGTTACTGAAATGCTTTTGTTTATCTGTACAGAATACAAACAAATAGTCATATCAGGTGATTTTAATGTGTGTGTGGATAATGTTTCTGACAGGAATGCCAAAGAACTTTCTACTGTTCTTGATACTTTTGGTCTTTGTCGGCATGTTAATGAGCCGACCCATAACAGAGGTCACACTCTGGACCTGGTCATTACAAAGGCTGTTCATGTTTCAGATGTCACTGTGATTGATGTTGCTCTGTCTGATCATTCTTGTGTCTTTTTCCATCTGTCCATGATTCCAAAAGTTACTGCTGCTGGACCTACAGTTGTTCAGAAGAGACACATTAATAATAACATTATCAATCAATATCTCTCACGCACGCACACACACTTAACTCCATCTCTGCCCTCTTCCACATCCCTACAACCTTATATAAATGTTGCATAATAATAATAAACAGACTCGAGCAGCCACGTTCATTTGTGGTTCTCACAGCAGAGACCTGATGGATACAAAGAGTCATGTGAATGTAAGTGTGTCTAAGTGATGTTCATTCAGTCTCTTGTTAAAATGTTGATCAGTATTTTTGTCTGAATTTTAAAGGCACAATTATAAAGCTGCTTAAGAAGATTTTAAACAGTTCCTGGTCTACTGGCCTTCATTTTTAGAGACAGGCTTTTGACTCTTCTCCTGTTGGACATTATTTGTTTTCTGTTGATGTCTTTTCTAGAGAAAAGCACATTGATTTGGTTTTCTTTGTTTTCAGGGTCAGACAGGATTTATTTAACGAAACTGACAAGAGGCCTAGTGAAAGAGTTCTTGTCTGTTGTAGATATTTTTTAATTCATATTTACACTTTCTGTTGACGTTAAGTTTAGTTAGACAATTTATTTGTTTTCATATTAATTTTAGTTTCCTTTAGCCAACATTCTCAATAATAGTTTGATTTTCCTTTAAATAAAAGTAAGTCTTTGTCTGTCACCTTATCACTCACCCATGGGAGCTGTACTTTTCTTTGTGGTCTTTTACTTTGTCTTAACTTATCTAAAATATTACTCATTGTAGAAGAGAATAGATCATTCACTCCATTATGTTGGAAATTTTCATCCAGTCAGTTTTTAACTTATTTGCAAGCTTAGGTCTTTGTGGGGAATTATTAGCTTTTTATGTTTTGGTTATTGAAAAAGGTTAAAGTAACAGCATCTGGATTCAGATTTCAAGGTGAAGACATCTCTAGTATTTACAACAGTGTTCTGAAACCTAAAACAAAAGAGCCTCACCCTAGAACAACAAACACAGTTCCTGAATAGACACCAACAACCTTGCACCTGAATGGAGCAGGGTCACCAACGACTATCCTGAGCCATAATGACTCCCACATCAAGAGTCACACTTCTCTTTCATGACCAACAACAGTGAGAACAGAACAACCTGGCCCATCAGGTTTGGTTTCAGGGAAACTCCTCCCTTTACAGATATAAGCTCAGTTCTCTTACCAGTTGATCTCAGAATTGATAAAGCCTCTTGGAATTAGAGAAGAAACGTCTTCACCTTGAAAACTGAATCCAGATGCTTTTACTTAAACCTTTTTTTCAAGATGTTCTGGATGACTGAGAACCTTCACAGACTTTTGGTTATTGTTAAACTCATTTATCTCTGTGAAGGTTCTCAGTCATTCAGGACAGGGCCATGGAAGTAATTTTGAACAGGGGTGCTGTGAATTTTTTTTTTTAACAAAACCTAAGAGCCTATAGGCCTATTTAAAATACATTTTAAAAATAAATACATTGAGATTTACTACTTTATTGTCATATACACTTCAGTGCACAGCCAGCCAGGGTCTGAAACACACAGACATCAGTTCTTGAATATGCGCAATGCGCTATTAATCTGAAGCAGAAGCAGAATCAGAAATAATAGTTTAATAATCGAAATAAAACGAAATAATTACTTTCATTAAAATTTCAGATAGCCTATACATACATGCAACTTATTTAGATACAACAAATAATATTACAACAAAATATAATATTAATCAAACTTAACACTAAAACAATGCAATCGATTTGGTCACTGCATGTTTATGTCACACACAACTCTATTAACTCCAAAATCTTATGCACACCACAAGGAAATAATCTCTGACTATTTAAGCAATTTGTTTATTGAACAGTTCTCCACATCCATTACGCAAAGAATACACGCACAGTATAAAGCTTTCGTCTCCATCTCCAACCTTTTTACACAAACCACAAGAAAATAATCTCGGACTATTTAAACGTTATTTAACAGTTCTCCACAACCATTACGCAAAGAATACACAAACGAAATAATACTCTCCATCTCCACCACCTTATAAAAATACTATAGTGTACTACTTACAATTGCGTGGCTAGTCAAAGCTGATCCCACACTTGTTGCCAAAAAATAAATGTTACAAGCGGCAGCACCATGCTCTTACCTGAGCTACATGCAGGCAGGGCGCCCTGGTTACAGGTGTCCAGATGTCGAGGTGCGCTTTGGGGTCGAGGAGATAAAGTCTCTCATGAGGGGACGGACGAATGTCCAGGATGTTCAGAATGTCTGTGTTGGTATGTATCAGCGAAATGTGTGTGAGTCTTTTCAGAAACGAGACGCTTTCTGTTATTAACTTATGTAAATTTACTAGTTAGCTGCTGCCAAAGATGGATGTATTCTGGCAGAATACATACATCATTCCATGCGAGCGGAAACCTCTTTACACGGCGACCAAACTGCCTGCCTGGAGAGGAGTTATGATGGCGGAGTGAGCGGTAGCGCTTTCTGCAGGCACCGTTATTAAAGACTTGAAATTGTCCTAAACACTTAATCTATGACAGAAGAAAAGAAAAAGAAAAAATAAATCCCAACAACTTCACATAAGGACTGCATAAATAACATCTCAGCCCCACGGAGTTCTATTTCCAAGCAGGCTACCCTTACTCGGTTTTTTCTTTTCTTGTTCTGCAACGTGAAACGAGATGGCTAACACTAGCAAAGCGGCTAAAGTTCAACTGCTAATAGATAACGCCTTGGGTTACGTATGTAACCCTTGTTCCCTGAGATGAGAACGAGACACTGCGTCGAAACCGACACTATGGGAACGCCGGCGTGACGGCTCTGAAGTATGAATGAAACGAGACCAATCCTGATTGGTGCAATGTAATGCCGTGACGTGCCGGCATCGAAGTATAAAAGGGGCGCCGGCTCACCACGGCGCTAGTCTTTCGCGATGAAGCAATTGCTCCCGGGCATGGGGAGGCGTGGCCGGTCGACGCAGTGTCTCGTTCCCTTCTCAGGGAAGAAGGGTTACATACGTAACCCGAGACGTTACCTTCGAGGAACTCGCTCGCGCCGGAAACCGACACTATGGGGAACGAAATACCCACTACGCCACACTGATCCATGCCTACTCTAGGTTATGAGGCTGACGTGCATGCCCCCCTTGGGACGAAAGCACCCTAGCGCCTGGCGCCTCAGGGAGATGAACTGACCGTCTGCTTAGTTGCGGTTGGTTACAGTTACAGTTGGTTTGATTTTCTCCACTGCGAAGACTTCCGCAAATAGGTTTGCAGTGCTCTGACCAGACAGAGCAAATGAAGTCTCGCTTCTTCAGCCGACACGTGTCGCGGAGGATGCATTACCTGCAAGACCGTAGGCCGCACAGCCTCAGATGCAAGATGGTCTGAACCCCTCGGGGCAGACTCCAGGCCAATTGGTGTTATAGCCAGGGCCTGAAGTCCCTCCCAACCTCTTAAGCGTGGTAATCACAAGGAGCAGCGCCACCTTAAACGCCAGACCTCGATATGTCGTCTATTTCAGTGGCTCGAAGGGGGCCTCAGCCAACCCTTCCAGTGCCACCGCCAAGTCCCACGTTGGGACTCTGGGATGAGTCGCAGGTCTCATCCTCCATTTACCACGAAGGAAGCGTACGATCGAAGAGTGCCTCCTCAGAGGCCCCTCACTTATAGCGGCGTGAAATGCCCCAATTGCAGTCACGCCGCTTCTTTTCTAACCGCCCTCTCGTGGAAGGAGCCCTGGAACTGAGTATGATCTCTACTACACCTACAGGCGGGCCATCTTATAATTACTGAGCCCCCTCAGGGGCGGGTGTTTGAATATACTGTTTTTGACCCCCCTGAAGTGGCCGCCTGGCAGGGAAAGGCCGTCTATTATTGTTCAACGTGCGCACGCCATCGAGGTCGTGTGCGCGCTGGAAACTGATGTGGCCCAAAGTGTCATAGACGGGTGGGCCTTACATCACCTTTCCAGAGGGCTCCACATAGAAAAAACAAAAAACGGTCTCAGCCGCTTCTCCCCCGGGGGGCGGCCCTCAGAGGTCCTTATACAGCCAGGACCTCTTCCCCAAAGCCTTCGTAGCCTGAAGGACGGCCCTCGAGTCGCCTTTCTGCTGAACCGGCTTTGTCAGAACCGAGCCCCTGTTGCCGAGCTCCATGCGGAGGGGCTCTGGCGACGCTACGAGGAGCTCGATGATGGCTGGGGCCGGTCCTTTTTAGAATCAGCCCCTTCTGGCTTGGAGTGGCGAGGGATGAACTGCAGGAACGCAGTCTGCCTCCTCGCCTCCCGAACCCCTGCCGACGACCGTAAAACCGGCGTCGCTGAGCAGGCCAGAAGGCGAAAGACGAGCACACAGGAGGAAACCTTTCCTAAATGCTCCGTGGCCACCAGGAAGCGGGCCGCCCGTGGCCCGTCTCCTGGTAACCCGGAGACAAATCCGTCGTCCTGCAGAGCTCAGCCATCTCCTCAGGTGTGAATGTCTCGCCCTCATCCCAGACTTTACTAGGTCAGCCTGGCATGCCTGCAATATATTACCAAATGCAGACATGCCCCTGCCCGACCTGCCGCTACCTCTGCCCTGCCCGCCCTCACCTTGTCTCTCTACACGGCTTGGTGGGCGGCACCGGGGTTTTTAGTTGAAGACCCCGCAGCGGGAGGGAGGTCACTGGCCTTCCAAACACCTCCCTTTATATTTGTTTTCTCGTGCTTCTGTGTTGCAGAAAGCACCGCCTTAATGAGCTCCTCCTAAGCAGGCACATAAGGTGACGAGTAAACCTCCGCGTCATCCGTCATGGTGCTGAGGATTTTCTTCTCTCTCTCTCGCTCAAGCACCGGCCCCCTCCCTCGTGTAAGAAGCGTCATCAAAGGCTTCTGCACGTGGAGGAAGGGCATCAAAACTGTCTGATGATGATTGAGAAAATTGCCTCAGCAGTCCCAATCTCATCAACAAGTTCCAGCTGCGATCCCCGCGCACTATGCCGCCTCGCCGCCTCAGCGGACGCGTGGCCTGCCCCGCGGGGAGTGCAAACCTGGCCGGCCCCGTCAAACACGGCCAGGCGGGAGCGCAGCACTCTGCCGGAGAGTGCTCAGTGCTCACAGTCAGCTGTGAAAATTGGCAAACCCCGCTTGATGCGTGAGCTTTTCCTCAGCGTCACCGCCTCGGGCTCGGTGCTGAGCACATCCACAACCTCAGATGTGGACAGCTTAAGCCCCAGACCCTTTCCTCGTGCAGAAGAAACCTCATCGCTGGCTTCTGCACGGTTTTAATGATGGCTGGGGCCGGTGGCAAATGAGGGAACGAGTGAGCCTCAGCGTCACCCGCCTCGGTGCTGAGCACATCCACTTCCTCAGATGTGGATGTGCTCAAGCCCCGGACCCTTTCCTCGTGCAGAAGAAGCCTCATCACGGGCTTCTGCAAGGGGAGAACGGGCCTCAGATTTCTTTCTGTCTTATTTAGCGGGCAAATGAGGGGACGAGTGAGCCTCAGCGTCACCTGCCTCGGTGCTGAGCACATCCACAGCCTCAGATGTGGATAGCTCAAGCCCCGGACCCTTTCCTCGTGCAGAAGAAGCCTCATCACGGGCTTCTGCACGGGGAGAACGGGGCTTGGAACTGTCTGGTGATTGAGACAATGCCTCAGCAGTCTCATCAACTAGTTCCAGCTGCCACTCCCACGATCTAAGCCGCCGTGCCGCCTTGGCGGACGAGGGACCTGCCCGCTGGGGACGCTTCACCATGCCCACAGCCAGCTCTCTCGAGAGCTGACCGAGCGTGCTGCACTCCCAAACAGATCACACACATGGCGTGCGTGTCCCTACCCGTGACATTTACGGAGGGCATGGGTACACACACTGTCTGAGCTGTTCACTCGTCATTTCTTGTCTAAGGATCACGGCTCTCTTGTCTCTAACACACACTTCGAGCAATTGTCTGAAGAGCAAAAACTAACTTTTATACTTCCTCGCCGGCACATACTACGGCATTACGTTGCACCAATCAGGATTGGTCTAGTTTCATTCATACTTCAGAGCCGTCACGCCGGCATTCCCCATAGTGTCGGTTTCCCGACGCAGTGCGAAGTTCCTCGAAGGGAACCTGACGGCCCTACGCGAGGCATGTGAGGAAGAAGAAATAGAGAAAATGGAGGAAGAATATCGGAAAATGTCTCATGACCACACACCTTTGCCTAGCCCAAATCCCAAGAAAATGAAACCAAAGAATAAAGATGTGGGAAAACAACCGGGTGAGATAACAAATGAAACCATCTTAGATGCAATTCAAATTTTGATAAAGAGATTTGATGAACAAGATGACAGAATGAAAGATTTTGAAAGTCGAATGGAAGCTAACACACAAGCAGTGAGAAAAAATAGTGAAGGAATAAGCAAAGTGAAGGAAGAAATGTTGCTGTTGAAAAAAGAAAATGCGTCACTGAAGCAGATATGGCTGGAGCAAGCCAGGTACAAGAGAAGGTGGGATCTTAGAATGATGGGCCTTCCTGAAAAAGACAAAGAGGATACAAGAGAAACTGTGATTGGCATCCTTACAAGAGTGATTCCGGTGTCAGTAGAGAAACCCCGTCAGTCAGTTGACACAGTACACCGGGAAAAACAGTACATTGGGAAAAAAGAATGATGCAGCTACCAACAAGATGCCCAGGCCTGTAATCATCCAGTTTGCCTTGAGAACTGTCCGTGATGAAGTATGGAGAAGATCAAGAGAGGCAAGAGTGTGCAGAGAGATGAACATTCAGTTCAAAGAGGACTTCTCAAAAGAAGATCGTGAGGCTCGTGCAAAGCTTTGGCCTAAGGTGCAAGAAGCAAGAAGAAAGGGAAAAAAGGCCTCCCTAAAAGAAGGTTATGCTCTCATTGATGGACACAGAATCGACCCCTAAGTACTGTGTAGTAAGCAAATGCTCAGACACTTTCTACTTATACAGAGCAAAAAATTCAGCAACATGGTAAGATGTATTTAAGTTTTACAGAAAGAAACTCTCGGGCATTTTATTTAATTTAAACATATTCTGTTAGGCTAAATCTTACCAGGTGAAAATTTAACTGATTTAACTGCTAAAAGGGGTTAGAAAACTTCAATTACGAGTTGATGGTTTGCTTTTTCTTCTATATTTGATATGATACTCAGGACAACATGTTCATTCCTGCAAAAAAAAACCAAAAACAAAGTTAAGCGCATTTAGAACAACCATACTTTCTTTTATATCAGTTATAGTTAGGAGATTGAATAACATTACAAAGCGTAAAGCCATTTTTTTTATTTTGTAAAGATCAGAAATCACAATGTATCTTTTTACACGAAAATCAATGGGGGGATCACGCCTTCTTTGCACATGGAACATCACATTCAGCAGGAGTCATGATACTATTGAATAGATTTCCAGGTAACATAATGGATCATAAAAAAGATACTGAAGGCCATTGGTTAATGGTGGTTGTGAAGATAAATGACAATTGTTACATTTTGATATGCGTTTATGGCTTTAACAACCAAACAATCAATGTGAAGTTGTATAAAAAATTAAACCAACTTATAATTGAATGGAAAACAACATATGATTCAGATAAAGTGATTTTGGGAGGAGACCATAATATAGCCCCTGATTCATGGTTAGACCGAATACCTCATAGGAATTCTCAACCTGTATATAGCGACACTATATTGTCTTTATGTACAACAACATATATAATTGATTACTGGAGAACAATAAATCCAACATCAGTTCAGTTTACATGGTATAACTCTGCAGGTAACGGTCAATGTTCAAGATTAGATTACTGGCTGATTTCATGTGAATTATGTAGTGATGTTTCAGATTGTAAAATATCAGCCTCTCCACTTACAGACCATTGCATGATTAGTCTAGACATATTAACATCCAAACAACAATTAAATTCTCCAAATATCTGGAAGTTAAATAATGATTTCTTAAAAAATGCTGAGTTTTGTAAACAGGTAAAGTCTCTCATCCCAGAGGTTGAAAAGCTAGACATGAGTGATATCAGTAAATGGGAATGGTTTAAGTTCAAAACCAGACAAATAGCAGTTGACATAGGTAAAAAAAAAAATATCCTGTATAAGGAAAATCAATCAACTAAAAAGTAATGTACAATTATCCTTAGACAACATTATTGAATTAAAGTTATTGCAGTCCCAATTAGATTAAATGTACACAACAAAGGCAAATGAAGCTTATGTTCACTCAAGAGCTAGATGGATTGAACAGGGTGAAAAAAGTTCAACTTATTTCTTCGGACTTAAAAAACAAAGACAAAGTAAATAAAAAATAAATAAACTTCTAATAAATGGTATAATAATGGAAGATCAGAAATTAGTCCAAGATGAAATTAGTATCTTTTATAGTAACATATATAAATCAAAATTTAACAAAATAGATTGTGATTATTTATTTGAAAAAATAGATGAAAACATTAAAAAATTGGATGTGGAAGACAAACAAATACTCAAAGAAGAATTAACTATAATAGAAATTGAAACTGCATTAAAACAAATGAAAAACGGCAAATCCCAAGAATAGATGGGCTAACATCTGAATTCCTAAAACATTTTTGGACAGATATTAAAATTTACTATATAAAGCCTTTTTGGAATGTATTAAGGAAGGATGTTTGTCCCCTACAATGAAAACAGGATTGATAACCTTATTACCAAAACCTCAAAAAGATGTGTTGATGCTAGACAACTGGAGACCTAACCTTATTGTGTAATGATTATAAGCTTCTTGCTTTAGTATACATAAATCGATTAAAACATGTTATTGGAAAACTTATTGAAGAATACCAATCAGCTTTTATAAAAGGAAGATATATTCATAATCATATTCGACTGATTCTAGATATGATGGACTACAAATCATTCATTCAATCAGATAGTCTTGTTCTATTCATAGATTTTTTCAAAGCTTTCGACACTGTGGAACATGATTTCATGTTCAGCAAAATCATAAAAATGTTTTATAATGATATTTATAATTACATCTCCTTCAACCCTGGAATGACACCAAAAATTAAGATTTCGTGTGGTATTAGACAAGGTTGTCCAATTTCACCAAAATTATTTATTTTATGTACACAAATGCTAGCGTATCTAATCGTAAATCACCCTCAAATTAAAGGAATTAACATTTTCAATTACGAATATCGAATAAGCCAATTTGCAGATGACACAGTAATTTTTTTTTTTTAAATAAATCTTTCATTAGAAAAGCCCTAGATATAATATCAATCTTTTCCAAAGCTTCAGGATTATGTCTAAACACTGAAAAAATGTGAAATACTATGTCTTCATCCATGTGCTGAGACAAATATAGACTCCATACCTGTCAAAACTGAACTAAAATACCTAGGATTAATGATGTCTAAAGATAAAAATAAAAGAGGAAAACTAAACATTGAAGGGAAAATAGAGAGTATGAAAAATCTCTTAATCCTTGGCTCATGAGAGATCTCTCTATTCTTGGTAGAATCTTTCTAACAAAAGCAGAAGGTTTATCAAAATTAGTATATCCTTGTCAATCTCTTTATGTGCCCCTCAAATGATTAAAAAGGTAAATTCAATCATTTTTAATTTCATATGGAAAAATAAGACACACTATCTTAAAAAGTCTGTGATGGTTAAAGACTATAAACATGGTGGGCTGAAAGCTGCTGACTTTGAATCCATGATAGGTGTATTAAAGTTAAACTTGGTTAAAGCTTATTTGACACAATCAAATTCCATATGGTTCCACATACCAAAATATATTTTTCAAAATGTTGGTGGATTAGAATTTCTGTTAAGGTGTGATTTTGAGAAAACTAAACTTCCAGTCAAACTGTCTGACTTCCATAAACAAATACTGTTCTACTGGAAAATGATGTTCACTCACAACTTCACACCTCATAGTTCCACCTTGTGGAATAATAGAACCATATTAATTAACAAAAAGACACTATTTAAACAAGAACGGTACGATAAAAATGTTATATACGTTACGGACTTGATGGATAAAAATGTCAATCTGTTGCAGTTTAATTCCTTTGTCGACAAGTTTAATTTGAAATGCTCTTATAGAGAATTTAACCAAATCAGTAGAGCTATTCCTCTTGCCTTAAAATTCATGATTAAAATTATCCTCACAAATTCAAATGTAACTGTTAAACTTCCTGAATTAAAAGTTGGTAAATTTGGAGAAAGAAAATGTAATAACAAAATACTTGGAAGTATATTTAAAGAAAAACTATTCTATGACATCAAAAAGCCAATAAAAATAAAGATAACAGATAATCAAGTTACATTAACAAAGACTAGTTGTAGCTATCTTAAATGGCCAATTTTACCCAAGATAAAAGAAATTCAGTTCAAATTAATAAATAATATATATCCTGCTGCTGAAATCCTAAGGAAAATGTTCAATGTTCAAGTTAATCAATGTGTTTTTTGTATTTTAGAACAGGAAACAATTGAACACCTTTTTTTCTCTTGTTCAGTCACAATGGGGTTTTGGAAGGATGTTTATAGATGGTTAAATATTGGAATCAATAACTCTTTAACAAATTTCAAGCGATGATATATATGGATGGTATGTCAAAAAAGGTATCTAAAATGGTGAACATTATTTTCATTATGGGAAAATATCATATACACAAAAATAAGTGGAATAACAGCAAGCCAAACATAAACTGTTTTAAAAACGAAATTAAAAATTATATAGCATCTCTAAAGGTGTTATCGGAAGAAAACCAGTCCATAAACGAGTTATATGAAACAATGTCAGAGTCTCTTGCTCTTTCAGTTCTTAAACACGCTTTAAGCATTTATGTTGTTATGTCAGCCCCTGGAATTATCTCTTATTTTATTTCATTATATGTATTTGTATTCTTTATTTTTTTCTTACTTGATATGATGCGAGTTTGTAATGTTTTAAATACGAGCACATGTTTAATTTTTTTCCTCAAACGAGTTCTTGATGTAATTTTAAGTTCAACTTTATTTGACATATTGTAAATCTTGAAAAACTTAATAAAAAAAACAAAAAAACAAAAAAAAAAAAGACCTGCCTGCCTGACGTTGACAACGTAACTTCCGAACCTGTGTTGATTAAGCCTCAAAATATGAAATTAAAATCCAAAATATACGTAATAGCCTACGTGTGTCAAAATCATTTTCTAAAATATTCATAAGGAATTTATAAATTGTGCAAAATATTTTAATAGGTGTACATTTTTTTTAAATCTCCCTCTCGTCACTAGGTGGTGCTGCAGCACCCCCACTTCCCGCGGCCATGATCCAGGACATCTTAAAAAGGTTTAAGACAAAAATAAGACTGTGCCATGGGATCACCTGTCTCCCGATTGTGGCTCATCTGTACATGGAGGAAGTAGAGAACAGAGCTCTGGTCTCTTTCCCAGGTGCAGTGTCCAGTCACAGATCAGATATGTTGATGACACAAACAGAGTAATGTAGTTTATACAGTTCAGTGAAGAGTGCAGTGACAGTTATGTCGGTGAAACTAAACAACAGCTTCACAAGAGGATGTATCAGCACAGAAGAGCCAATCCTGGAGGATCTGAGTCTGCAGTCCACCTCCACCTCAAAGAGAAAGGACATTCCTTTGAGGACAGCAATGTCCCAATTTTATCCAGAGAGGCCAGATGGTTTGAGAGAGGGGTGAAGGAAGCTATTTTTGTGAAAATGTAAAAGCCCTCGTTGAACAGAGGAGGTGGCCTCAGATTCATGTTGCCTGGTATTTATAACAGTGTTCTTAAACCTAAAACAAAAGAGTTTAATAAACACTCAAACATACACATAAAGACACAGATACACACAGACATGGACTACATGAGACACACATCTACAGAGGTTGGATGTGCTTTTGAATTATGAGAGAAAATAATGAGTATTTTGTTACAGAAGAGATGGTATTGCATTTATGTGTGACACGACAGCATGGAGATTAAAGATTTGAAGAAGTTAAAGATCCAAAACTTGGATCCAAAATAAAAATAGTGATTGATATTTTGCTAAAAAATCGTGTGTATCTATTAGCACGAGAACTAACCGAGGTCCTTAATATCAGTGTG
The DNA here is from genome assembly GCA_024349245.1 of Neodontobutis hainanensis. Lineage (NCBI taxonomy): Eukaryota > Metazoa > Chordata > Actinopteri > Gobiiformes > Odontobutidae > Neodontobutis > Neodontobutis hainanensis. The sequence goes on from JALDNG010000684.1 coordinate 29,051, forward strand.
GTTCCAAACACACACGTTATTACGCCAATAAAAGAATGAAAATAATTACTTTGTAATGGGAAGAATTTAAATATGTCTTAAATTTGAATTGCACAAACTAAGTTTATAAAGATAAAATAAATTTATAGATATTTAGGCTATAAGCTCACATATAAAAGAAAACAATGTTACCAGAATCTGGGAAAAGAAAAGAAACAATTATGTATTTTTCTGGTTGGTTTTGATGAATAATTGGAGACAGTGGATTCAACACAACCACGGTTCACGAAGAATGTTCCCAAAGTAAAAGATAACGGGGCGGGGGCTTCACAAGCACACTCCCTTTCTTGGCCTACGTTCCGGAGATAGAAATGTTTTGGTTTTGTTTTTCTGTGTTTTTTTTTTGTGTTTAGCTCTACAGAAAGTGTGGGAGCCTTTACATTAAACCTTTACATTAAACAAACCTTTTACTGTTGAAAAATGCTTAAGTAGAAATATCAGTGACAGAAACAGATTGCACTGAACTAATGTGTTAAATAAAGTTTATGAGACTTAATCAGGAAAACTGTTTAACCTTCTGACAGGTCTTTTGTTACAAATATCGTCCACATTTGAGTTTTATTGAATCTATGCTATTTGAGTTGTTAAACTAAACAACTAAATTAATTAAATTGAATATGTTTTTGAGAAACGATTGTTTAACTAGCATCTAGCTGGCATATCTTCCTCCTTTGTTTCAGTAACTAAAGGAGTACCCCAGAGTTCTGTTCTGGGGCCATTGCTGTTTTCCATTTATGTGAATGATCTTTGTGAAAATGTGTCAAATGCCTTTTTTCATTTTTATGCTGATGACACAGTTATCGTTTGTTCCTCTCCCTCAATTGAACAAGCCTTTGATTTCTTACAGTCTGCATTTGATGCTGTTCAGTCGCATCTAGATCAGCTGAGGCTAGTGTTAAATGCAGACAAATCTAAAGTTATGGTTTTCTCAAATAGAAAACAGCTACCCTCTCAGCTCCCTAAAATAAAAACAGCTGAAGGAAAGGAAATCCAAATGGTCTCTTCCTATAAGTATTTAAGTTTAGTTATTGATGAAAATCTGTCCTTTAAACAACATATTGATTATCTCGTACGTAAACTGAAGCTAAAGCTCAGTTTTCTTTTTAGAAACAAATTGTGTTTCTCTGTTTATACCAGGAAACGTTTAATTTCTGAAACTTTTTTACCTTTATTGGATTACGGAGATCTCCTTTTTATGAACGCATCTGATCGTCTTTTAAAAAAACTGGACACTGTTTATCATTGTGCTTTACGTTTTATAACTGGCTGTGGAAATCGTGTTCACCATTGTACACTGTATGCTGCAGCTGAGTTTCCGTCCCTGTATGTTCGCAGGTGGTCTCATTTGCTGACTTTCATTTATAATGTATTCTTGGGCTCCTCCCATCTTACCTCTGCTCATACATGTGTAAAAAACAACAGCAGTATGCGTTGCGTTCTCAAAAGAACATACTGATGGTGATTCCCAGAGTCAGAACGGAGTTGGGTAAGGCATCATTTCAGTACACTGCCCCTGTGCATGGAATGAACTGCAAAAGACTTAAATCTATCCGAACTTGTGACTTTGGTGAGAATATAAAACTATTTTAGAGAGGCGTGAACATGAGTTTGGAAAATGTAAATGTTTTTAAACTTGCACACATTGATTGTGAATATTATTTGTTTTGTTGATGTCTTGTATTTATATATTTTTAAACTGTAAATGCTGTCGTCTTGGCCAGGTCACTCTTGGAAAAGAGATTTTTAATCTCAATGAGTTTTTACCTGGTTAAATAAAGGATAATAATATACCTAGAAGTACACCTGTGAGCAGGGCTAGTGACAGGAGTCACTCTGAACTTGACAAACTGAGAGATCAGGGACAGGTGCAGTGCATGTTTTGTGAAAGTAAGACCATTAAACCAGCATTGCCTGCTGACCGGAAACATGCGTCCTTAAAGAATCCTCGGTTTATTACAATGTGACAGAGAACATTGTGAGTCGAAACTCACACCATATGAACCAAACAGCAGTTCTTCCAGGTTTATTTGGGGGCCCAGATACATCGACGACAGAGGGTCCTTAAAGGTGTCCGTAATGAATAAGGCTAAAATTCAATTAGCATTGGGATTTGAATTTTTACCTTTTGAGACAATTTATGCAAATGTGGAATAAATTAAGTATATTTATAACCAACAAAGGTTTATGAATTACACAAGAGATGCTGTAACTGGTAATTAAAAATGTAAATTAGAGAAATGTCCAAGGACTGGACAGAACAAATAGCACTGAGCTGCTTTGAGCTGAAAAGAGAGGATATACAAAATTATTTCATCCAAAGTAACTCAGGTCTAGTTAACAGCACGACTAAAGCCTTTAAGAAAGAGCTTCACACTCTGCAGAAGGATTGGCAGAGGATTCTGGAATAGAGTAATTGATCTTGACCTGGTTTGAAAACATATTTGGAAAATTTACTTGGATTATTTGGACTATGGTCGAGGCTTTGACCTTAGATGAACACTTTGATATCTGAGGGACGTTAACGTTTGCATGTTCACCAACGGGACAACAGCTCCAGGACGGATCATACTACAGTCCTAAGGGCCGTATGGTTCATTGAAGTTATTATGCTTAAGAGAATTGATTTTAATCATTATGAATGTGCATAAGTCTCACTCCATGTGTTTTTCTTTTTCGTTACAGGGACAGTAATGGACAGGCAGGGACAGGCCGGAGATCTTGAGTTCGATGGGACGACCATCTTAACCTCTGGCATATTTTTCTACTTTATTATGGAGTGATTATTCTATATAGTGATTATATGTTATATTTCGGTGTCACTGTGTTTTTAAATGATGATTTATGGAGAATTTGACTTTGAAGAATCAGTGCATTACTCTGTGGGTTCCCATTTGATTTGAAACCGATCCCATTATAATTATTTGTTGTGTTTGTTTTGACATGTGTTGTAAGTTAATCATTATCAAGTTATCAAAATGTAAAATGGCAGCACGTGCATACGCAGCGCTTCTCTCTCTTCCGACGTGTCAGTGTTTTTGTGTTTTTGTCTTGTAAATCACAGTGTTTTTATACGTCCTTATCGCGTTCGCTCGCCTGCAAACAGTCTTTGCTCGAGGTTGAAAAGACTACAGTCTTTAATCCAAGCTTGGTGTAGTGAATATGGTCTTATTAATATGAATATTAATTATGAAAATTAATAATTAATATTTTGCTTATCAAAATATTAATTTCTTTTGGGGCACCACTCTAGTTTTAGACAGATCTAGAGAAACTGTTTAGTCTAGTCTCATTAATCTAAAGGAAGTAAATTCTTCTTGTTTTCGAACATTTCTTGATATAAACAGGGAAACATTAATGTCTTTATGGGATTTTATTAAAGATTATACAATGGTGAATAATATGACGGAACATGGTAAAGCATTAAAACACAATAAGGGTTGAACACAATGGGCATACACAGGGATAAACAGTTGCATGGAGGATATGATGAAACCAGGAATGTTTTGTACAGTTTAATCTAGATTGGGGAAATTTAAAGGGACTTTTAACGGGAAAAGGAGATGGAGGCTTCGGGGCTAGAGTTTGGACTTTGTAATGCCGCCAAGGCAGTTGTGTCACGCGACTTACTCTCGTCAGCGGTGCTGGCCCGGTTCGGTGTGGTCGATATCAGTGGTCCGAGACGAGCGTCCTGAATGTTCTCCAGAAAGTTCGTCACTTACTGATGAAGCGCTCCACACACCAGGGTCGCCGTGCACCCAGGGGAAGAGAACAAAAGCGTCTAGTTGCTGTCCAAACTCGCACGGCCTCTCCTCGGTTGTACCGTGTAAAAGTTGAAGTTTGTGTAGGTTATGTCACGGTCCATGAAAGAGTTCTCAGCTGTTGCTTTGCTGGTTAAAACTTGCTTCTGCGCGCGCTCTTTTGGGGAAGAGCAGACGCTTTAGCAGGCACGGTCTTTAGAACTAAGGAAAGTTAACTCGTTTCCACGAGGCCCAGGTTTGCGGCGGCGAGGCAGTCCTACTGGACCGTCCGCCAGAAGGCCGCAGGCTCACCGAGAAGGGTGAAAGGTGCGAAGGGTGAAGCAGGCTGAAGAAGGGAGAAGGCAGGAGGGCGATTCTCTGGCAGTGCGCCCATTTTATCACCTTTGGATGGGGGCGTGTTTTACGGAGAAGGGCGCCGCTTGGGAAGTTTGACTAAAGTTTAAGTGTTTAAACTAAGTTTTTAAACATTCCTTGCTTTGCAATTTCTCTTAGTTTTTCATAAACACGCAAAACACTTGTACTGCAAAGTTATACAAAGGCATTTGTCAGGACATGATGGAAACAGTTAGATTTCATTAAAACAGAACACAACCTGCAAACAAAACTAGGATGAGGAGTTCTCGCCACGACTCCAGCCCTGGAAAAGAACAGTATAACAACAGCACATTAATAAAATAATTCTTTTATTAAAATAACAAAATATCCTTTGGGGAGAAGTCAATAGTTCTCTGTCCGGTCAAACACAAGGGGGTAGTGTCTGACCATCAGAAGTTCAGGGGTTCTGGTGTGATCAAACGCATTCCTACGTCCTTCTTGAGAGCTAAAGAAAGTTCTGGGTAAAGCTGAATCAACACCCTTTATCTTTAGGATTTACAGTCCTTGGACATGGTGCCAGGATGTGGTGCTGGTCCTGAGTCACCTTTGACCTGGGATGCGTCCCTGGCCAGGTTTTGTCCTGGTCATGTCAACAACGCAGAATAGTTAATCACGGTTTACTGAAGGTTCCTGAGTCCTTAGTAAAACAGTTTGGAGGTCTGTAAATGATAAAAGACAGATGTTATAATCCGTGTGGAGTTTTGTGCAAACTCTTGTTTGCTGGGGGCATCTCTGGAAGTGATAAGTGTGGAATTCTGGAGACTGATCTGCTACATTGGTGCTCATTCAAGATCTGCGGGATCACGGCTTTCTCCGGGGGCCTACTCCATTTCCGTCCGCCAATACTGCACCTCTCCCACAGTGGAGGTGCCACAAACGGGGTGAGAGGAAACAGAAGAGGGGGAAGCGCGGAGGTATCTGTGTCAGGCTAGCGGCTAACCCACTGGCTGACAGGGAATGTCTACAGACTTCTGAAGACGCGTAACGCTCCCTCCAGAGCTAGAGATGAGATGGGCCTGAGGACAGCAAGGGTCAACCTGTCACGCTGCATCAGGAAGACTAAGAGACAGTATTCCAGGAGGATAGCCCATCGTTTCAGCGACAGCAGAGACACAAGGAGCCTGTGGCAGGGGATTCAGACCCTCACAGACTACAAACCCCCTGCACAGACGTGTGACAGCTCCACGTCACAAAGAAAGTGTTAAGCTGAATGACTGCCAACACCACAGCACTGACCAAGAAATCACAGCAGCGACTCTACTTCCTCCGTACAATGAGAAGAGCTGGAGCCCCAGCCCCCATCATGCACATCTTCTACAGAGGCACCATCAAGAGCATTCTGACCAGCTGCATCACTGTGTGGTACGGCGCCTGCAACGCATCCTGCCGGATTGCACTTCAGCGCATAGTGAGAGCAGCTGAGAAGATCGGTGTCTCTCTCCCACCCCTCCAGAACATTTACAACACCCGCCTCTCCCGTAAAGCCCTCGTTATTGCGAGAGACCCCACCCACCCATCGCACAGCCTCTTCAGTCTGCTGCCGTCAGGGAGGAGACTACGCAGTCTCCAGGCAAGGACCAACAGACTGAAGGACTGTTTCATACCCTAAGCTGTCAGGGCATTGAACTCCCGACTCTGCCCCCTCTCCCCTCTTCTGCCCCACGCACCTGAACTCTGAATCACCACACCCTTCAGTTCTCTTCCATTTTCATCTACCTCATTATGTTGTCTCTTTGAGGAATTGGTCTCCTCACTTACAGACTTTTTTTGCATTCGCTCTTATAATTTATAGCTGCACTGACTAAATCTGAAATAGCACTATTGTTACTATGGTTTGCACTATTTGCCATTTCCACTTTATCTCCATAATTCACTTTATTCATCTGTTGTTGTTACTGTTAAACTTTTGTTGTTGTTACCTGTAGGCACCTAGTCTGAGAGTCATAGAATTTCAATTCTCTGTATGTATGTACTGTATATATGACAGATTTGACAATAAAGCTGACTTTGACTTTAAAGTGATTATATATATTTGATGTTTGATGTTTGTGTTTTGTCCCTGCCTTGGGGTAGGGGTATGTTCTTAGGCTAGGTCAGCTGCCCTGCTGGGTTTTCGCTTCTCTCATAGTATACAATTCACACCCAAGCTACAGTAATATGTTGGTTTATGCCAATGGTTATCAGTATAAAGAGGGGGGAATGTTACAGTATAATAATTTTTATTTTCATATTTGGTTATATTGTTTATAGTTACTGGGTGCTCATAGTACTCTTCAGGTCATGTCAAATATGTGTGTCATGTCCTTCATGCTAATGCAAGCAGAAACTAGACATGGCTAGCTGTAGTCATAACAGGAGGACTTCTGCACCTGGAGCTTGTGCTGGGGAGGGTGTATGAAAGATACGCCTCCTACAGCTTTCACTGCAGTGATATAAAATCTCATGTTTTGTTTACTTCCCTAAGCAAACTTGATACATGCGTGTCTGCTTTGCTTCATTCTTACAAGAATTAAACCTGGCCATTGCTTTTTAAATTATACTATATAAGGATATATAATTCTTATAACAGAGACCAAAGCTGTAATTGTATGTTTGCAAAGCCGAGCCTGTTTTTTGGTGTGTCTGCTCGAAAAGGACATGTCCACAGTAAATTGACTATATCTCTGCAACTACAAGGTGTATTTCAATAATTTTGGTGTCAAAATGTGGGCACTCGTTTTTCCTCAGATGGGAAATTTGGAATGTGCAATGGTACAGTTTCAGAATAAATCAAGATGGAAAACAACAAAATAACCCTAAAAATATGTCCGCCTAAAAAAAATAATAATTAAAAAAGAAGAAAAAAAGAAAAATATTTGGATTAATATCCCTTTAGATGAAGTCTGTTGAAGATCAAACACTATTTGAAATTACAGTCACACATGTCAACATTACCTGCACCAAACAAACTTGTTCTAATGTTAAACAAACCAAAACTATTAAGGTTTTCTTTAATGAAATGGTCAGGCAAGGTCTCCATTATAAAGAATAGGGCAGAATTTGCATATTTTGGTACCACTTGTTTTTGTTTGCTGCTGTTTGGTCTGTGTTTGAAAAAAATAATAATAATAGTTTATTTGTTCTTTTAGCTTGTTTCAGAGATGTGCTGCTTTGCCATCATTTTCTGAGAGTTTTAATCCCTAAAGGCCCCCAATTGGGGTCCATAGGAAAACATGTAAAAGCCCCCAAATGGGGTTGCTTGGGCTTAAACACTTCATACGCTTCATTAGCTTACTGATCCGGCCCGGTGTAAGCTCATGCTCTACCGCCGCTGTGCAGCGCCCCACCGGCTCTACGCTGGTGCTTTGGATGTTTACATTTACATTTAGTCATTTAGCAGATGATTTTATCCAAGGCAACTTACAAGTGAAGAAAACAATGGAAGCAATTTTAACAACACAAAGTAGCAAAAAAGTAAGTGCACCAAAAACTAGTCCTAGCCCAGCCCAGTATGCACAACTAAGGATAGGATAAGGATATTTATTTTTATTTTATTTTTATTTTTTTTAGAAAGGAAGTAGAATTCAGTATTTGTCAGTCAGGTGTTGACGGAAGAGATGTGTTTTTAGGTGTTTTTTTAAAGATGGCTACAGAATCTGTTGATCTTGTAACAGCAGGTAGATCATATAATAATAATAATCAATAATCCAGTTTGGACAAGACAAGAACCTGGACTAGGATTTGTGTAGAGTGCTCAGATAAGAAAGGTCTAATTTTCCTAATGTAGTAGATGACATTACCCAAGTATTTCCAAAATTCAGGAGTGAGCTGTGGATAATTAAACAACAGTATCCAAAGTTGTTTTAATTGTTTCTTGGAATTCTGAGGACAAGAAAATAAAATCCTACCAGAAAGAGAAGCCATGCCAAACAGGTAAGTAGTAGGTGCACTTGCTGATGCCGTTTGTTTGAACCAAGCGAGCCTTTCCGCTGTTGTTTTTTTCTCATTACATGTTTAGGCTTTTGATTTCTGTACTTACTGCTTTGTACTGATTTTAAACAGTGTATGTAATTGCCAGATCATAAATTAACCTAGAGACATAAAAATAAAACAGCAGTCCAGCTGAAAATACAGCGAATTGTTGCAAAAATAAAAATAATTTAAAAAAGCTGAGGTTATTTTTTTTTTGTTGTTGTCTCAGTAACTCCCAGTTGAGAGGAAGAAGGAATGGTACCAAAAGTACCAGCAGTGTGTGTTTCTGGCTCAAAACATCAAGTTTAAAAAAGTAAAATACAAAACAGAAATAAATTTAAAAGAAAACAGGAGTGTGAAGGGACATAAAGACCAGCAACTCAAGTCAGAAAACAGTAAAGAGAATAAACTGCAATCACATTAATTTGTTCTAGACTGGATGTCAGTGAATACTACAAGATTTTGTGTTTTCAACTAAAATCTGGATTTGGAGAAAAGCATTGTCAGTGACAAGAGGAGCATAGAGCCTAACTAACTGTTCGCTATCATAGCTATTTCTTTCATCAACATATGGTCCATAACTTGAGAGTATCCAGTCTGCAGAGGGGGTCCTCGTGTAGAGCAGACAGGAGCTTTACTCCTGTGTCTCCTGGATGGTTGTAGCTCAGATCCAGCTTTCTCAGATGTGAGGGTTTGACCTCAGAGCTGAGGTCAGAGAAGCACAGCCTTCCTCTGAGATCAGACAACCTGAGAGACTACAAACACACAATATTAAACAAAATCAGTAATAGGTTTTTACATTAACAGGTCCAACTCCAGCACATTTGGTTCACTACATTGTGTTTAAAGTTTGTTGAGTTAAAGAGACTTAAATCAGACTTAAATTTTAGTCTCTAAAAAGAGACTAAAATCAGGCTCCTGACCTGAGTTTGTTTAGTTAAAAAACAAAAACAAAAACAAAAAACGTTTTTTATTAATGTTTTAAGCACCTGTTATTATGATGCTTTTCAGACAAACTAACTATTAACCATAAAGTAATGTTTTAGACTCCTGACCTGAGTTGTTCCAGTTTACAGTGAGGACTCATCAGTCCAACAGACAACATCTTCAGTCCTGAGTCCTTCAAGTTATTGTTACTAAGATCCAGAACTCTCAGACTAGAGGACTTGGAGGTGAGGACTGAGGACAGAGCTTCACAGCTTCTCTTTGACAGGTTACAGCTGCTTAGTCTGAAGAAGTAAGGGACAGAAAATGTAAACAAAAATATTTACAGTATTTAACTTACAACAAATTTAAATCACTTTAAAATTACATTTATATTATTTATTATTACTTTTGAATGACATTTAAAATCCTTTTATTACAAATTTTTTTTGTTTTATTTTTTAGCTGCTGGAACGATAAACTTCACTCGGACAAAATTAATTTATTCACTATCCAAGCGGAAACGGGAACAAATTTTCACTGCTTTGTGACAAATTGTTGCTACATTTTATATTTTTTAATATTTATTTTATGTGTTTATATATTAATAAATTATACACTTGAGAGGTGAGTTCAAAACCCGGCCAACTCAAACATCCTCGGCTGACTTCAGTCTTTCAGTGAGGAGTCTGCATGTCACCCTCGTGTCACCGTGGGTTCTCTCCGGGTTCTCCAGCTACCTCTCACCATTCAAAGACATACATGTATAGGTTAATTGGCAACTCTAAATTGTCCCTAGTGAATGAATGTAAGAATGAATTTAAGATTGAATGGTTGTCTGTCACTGTCTGTTTCTAAATGTTTGCCCTGCAACTAACTGGCACTTGTCCAGAGTGTACCTGCCTAAGGCACAAAGCTGCTGGAATAGACTCCAGTCACCCGTAACCCCTAACGGGACTAAGCGGTACAAAATGAATGAATGATTCATTTGAGAGGAAAAGAGTTAATGACAAATTAAATCCAATTAGACCTGAGTTGTTCCAGTTTACAGTGAGGACTCTTGAGTCCAACAGACAACATATTCAGCCCTGAGTCCTTCAAGTTGTTGTTACTGAGCTCCACTTCTTTCAGACCAGAAGAATGGGAGCTGAGGACTGAAGACAGAGCTTCACAGCTTCTCTCTGACAGGTTACAGCGGCTGAGTCTGGAGAGTAAAGATTTTTGAATTGTAGAAGTGTATTCAAATGTTACTCAGTAAAATGGTCATTACTCACAGAGCTTTGTTGGAGGCTTTGACCACTGGCACCAGCCTCAGGAGAGCCTCCTCTGAAGCAGAGTATTTCTTCAGCTCAAACATGTCCAGAACTTTTTCTGAAGACAGTAAAATGAAGGCCAGAGCTGACCACTGAGCAGGAGACAGTCCAGCTTCAGACAGACGTCCTGAACTCAGGTACTGTTGGATCTGCTCCACCAGAGAACAGTCATTCAGTTCATTCAGACAGTGGAACAGGTTAATGCTTCTCTCTGCAGACACATCCTCACTCATCTTCTTCTTTATCTACTCGTTTCAATTTAGGTTTAACTCTGAGCAGTGTAGCACTCTTGGATGTGTCTGAGAGCAGGTTGATTCCAGTGTTGATGAAGGTATGATGGACGTGAAGAGCAGCCAGAAACTCCTGGACACTCAGATGGACAAAGCAGTAGACCATGTCCTGGAACAGACCTGGCTCCTCTCTAAAGACCTGTGTGAACACTCCAGAGTACACTGAGGCTGCTGTGGTGTCGAGGCCACACTCGCTCAGGTCTGACTCGTAGAAGATCAGGTTTCCTTTCTGCAGCTGCTCAAAGGCCAGTTTTCCCAGAGTTTTCACCATCTTCCTGGTCTCTGGAGTCCAGTGTGGGTCAGTCTCAGATCCTTCCTTATACTTGACGTTCTTGACTTTGGCCTGAACCACCAGGAAGTGGATGTACATCTGAGTCAGGGTCTTGGGCAGCTCTCTCTCTCTGGTTTTCAACACGTGCTCCAGGACTGTGGCAGTGATCCAGCAGAAGACTGGTATGTGGCACATGATGTGGAGGCTTCGGGAAGTCTTGATGTGGGAGAGGATTGTGTCGGCCTCATCTCTGAACCTCTTCCTGAAGTACTGCTCCTTCTGTGGGTCAGTGAACCCTCGGACCTCTGTCACCATGGTGACACACTCAGCTGGGATCTGATTGGCCGCGGCGTGTCGTGTGGTTATCCAGAGGCGGCGGAGGAAGCAGAGTCCCCTGATGAGGTTTACCAGCAGCACATCCACTGAGCTGGACTCTGTGGCATCAGTCAGGACCTTGGTTTTGGTGAAGTCCAGAGGACGTCTGCACTCGTCCAGACCGTCAAAGATGAAGACTACCTGGAGGTCTTCAAAGATGCAGAGTCCTGCTTCTTTGGTTTCACTAAAGAAGTGTTGAACAAGTTGCACCAAACTGAACTGTCTCTTTCAGCACATTGAGTGCTCTGAAAGTGAATGGAAACAGCAGCTGTATGTCCTGGTTGGCTTTGCCTTCAGCCCAGTCCAGACTGAACTTCTGAGTGAGCACTGTTTTCCCGATGCCAGCCACTCCCTTTGTCAGCACTGTTCTGATTGGTCCATCTGTGTCAGCTGGGCCTTTAAAGATATCTTCACATGTGATGGCTGTCTCTGGTCTGCCTGGTTTCCTGGAGGCTGTTTCGATCTGTCTGACCTCATGTTCCTGGTTGACCTCTGAAGCCCCTCCCTCTGTGATGTAGAGCTCAGTGTAGATCTGGTTCAGAAGGGTGGGGTTTCCTGCTTTAGTGATGCCCTCAAACACACACTGAAACTTCTGCTGCAGGTTAGACTTCAGTTTACTCTGACAAACTCCAAAAATCCGTCCTGAATGAAGACAACAGATAAAGCCATGAGTCTCAAAGAAAAGTGCAGATGTTCTCCTCCAGAAGCTGAGAAGATACATTATAAACAACACAAATGCAGCCAGTGTTCAAATCTGTGTAAAACAAGTTCTCATTCATTTATACATTTCCAAACTTTAGTGAATGACAGACCATAAATATGGAGTCCAGCTGTGTCTGTTGATGTTGATGTTGATGATCACTGATGACCTCTGACACCTGCTGCTTCACTCTGTGGATGAGGACACAACCATAGTTTGTAAAAAATTGGATGTAATCTGCCCATTGGTCCCCTATTCACCGATATACACCATGGCAATTAAATGGCCGGGGTTTCTCTCTTTTGGAGGTGGACAGCGCTATATCGCTGTATATAGCTGTAAATTGCCGTATGGCGGTGCCCTTACTCGAGCATTCAAGAGGTTCCATGGCAGAGGCTTGGACACAACAAAGACTGATTATTTCGCTGTTTCAGTGACATAATCCTGACTCTCTGTTGTAAAGTCTGTACTATTGGAAGACTCTGTAAAGTCTTGAAGATTAAAGCTATTGTTAAAGATTGAATTTTATGACATTGACTTACGTAATAAAAAAGGTATAAAGTTCTGCAATTGAGTTTCTCTTGAAGTATGTAATGTTGTGGTTAACTTTGTTCTTGCATAATGTATGTAATGGCCTTTACCAACCATTTTTTTTTTAAAGTGAAGTTCTTACTGTTGAACAATTAAGACAAACATATGCAACTTGAAAAAAAGTCTTTGAGTACCTTTTTAAAAGTGAAGAAAAAGTTAAAGCAAAAGCCTCTGGACTCGGTTTTCAAGGTGAAAACATTTTGTCTCTAAATTTTTTTCTCAAAGATTTTCTCAATTATTATTGACTTTTATTGATTGTTGTTATTTTTTTAAAATATTATCTGGATGACTGAGAACCTTCATAAACTTTTGAAAAGTGCTCAACTTATGTAATATAATAATAATAAATAATAATAATTAATATTACTACTCATAATAATAATAATTAAAGCCACAAAGCGATAAAGGCCCTCGCCTTCCTTGCAACCGCGGGGACACATGTACTTGGAAGATTGCATTTTGTGCTTTAAAGCGTAAACTTCACGGTAATGTCAAATAACCGGGCCTGTGCCGCTGCTTGAATCTTCTTCTGGCTGGAGCCTGCTTCATCACCTCGGGCCTGTGCTACTGCTGGGGCCTGCTACACCACCTTGTAATTTAGAGTTAAAGGTCTCCACATTCCCTGGTTTTCCTGTGAGCTGTCTGAACTTTTGAAAATAATAGATTATGCTTGGGCTGAGGCGAGAAAAACAAAGTACTGGCTGGAGATTTGCAATGATTCAGAAAGCGCTGCACCCCCCTGTTAAAAAGTAAAAATGTAAATATTAGTTGTCTAAAATAACAAGTTTACCAGTTCCAAAAAATTCTGAGGAGTTTTCCAAAACTCTAGTCTTGGCTCTGGAGGAGCGTCCTTCAAAGGAAGCATCCTGGCATTTGGTAAATGGCATTTATTTCCCAAAGAAATGGCTGCCTCTTCACAGGCTCATTACGACCACAGCCACAAATGTATCAAAAAACAAAATGACAACTTTTGCTGGCACTAGTGTCTAGATGATACTCAGCAAATTTGAGGCCATTTAGATTTAAAACACAATGAGTTTAATCTTTTGACGCAAAGGGTGCGATTTAGTTGGTCGCGCCTTTCACCCCACATGGTCGACTTCCTGTTGAGCTTAGGCTGTGGCTGTTATAGACTTTTTTGTTTTCCCTGAAATGTCCTATGGATGTACCAAGTTTCATTTTTCTACGTTGGAAAAATTACTTTCACTTTCCTTAGGCTGAATGTATTTTCATTTTCCAGGGGTCGCCACTGAGTCATTTCTTTTAATTATTTTTTCAAATACTTAAAATACATACATTTTTCACCAGTCTTGAGTTTAGTGGCCAATAAAATGTACTTTTTGCGCAAATTTACTGGGTCAAAATTGAGGATAATTTTGCAGAAAAATTTAAATTAAATAAAAATATAAATTGAGCAAAAACAACAAGAAAAGGCATTGTCTATTTTGCACACAAGTGTTTAGCTCATTTTGCCTAAGTTTGGTGTTTGTGGAATGAAGCAGCTATTTTCTGTAAATTTTTAAAAGTGAGGTGTATTCTAACCCGGTTCACATAATCAATTCAAAACGCCTTCTCGTGGTTGATAGGGTGTGGTCCCCATTGGCTTTTATGTTCATATGCCCATGCTGGATGTGTGTACCAAGTTTCTCTTACCTACAACAAACTAAAATTTTCCCTTCCCAATGACTTTTTCCACATATTTGCGCCGTTGCTATGGCAACACATTTATAGATAGGGGGTGGTTGTCATTGGCTTTTATGTTCGCCATGACATAAGTGATGTGTGTACCAAGTTTCATGTCTCTATGACAAACTAAATTCTTGGGTCCCATTATAAGTTTGTAGGGGGCGCTAGAGGGCCATTTCTAAAGCAAACCCTTTTATTTACATATCTTTGTATTCAGGTCATGAATGTGCACAAACACCTTTTTGGGTCCAACTTGATCCGAGAAGGCGTTTAAGAGTTAAGGGATATATTATCTTCACAAAAATGGCTGCCTCATTACAGTCTTGCCACACCCACACCCGATAAGATATCAAAACAAAATGACAACTTTTGTTGGCACTAGTGTCTAGATGATACTCACCAAATTTGTGGCCATTTAGAGATAAAAACACAATGAGTTGAATCTTTGGCGTAAGGGGTGTGATTTATGTGGTCACGTCTTTCACCCAACATGGCGGACTTCCTTTTGAGTTTAGGCTGTGGCTGTCATAGACTTTTCTGTTTGCCCTGAGGTGTCCTATGGATGTACCAAGTTTTGTATTTTTTCATTAAAAAAAAATTACTTTCACTTTTTTCATAGGCCCAATGTATTTTGACTTTTCTAGGGGTCGCCACTGAGTCATTTTTCATATATTTTTTTTCCGCGACGTCAAATACATAAATTATTCGCCGACCTTGAACTTTTTGCCCTTTATATCAATCAAGAAATTGGAAGGTTGATTGGCTATTTTTATTTTTTATGTCATTCGATCTACCAAAACTACTTTGCAATCGACATATTGCCCCCCCTATAGATCTTCTAAAGTGTTCTGATGATGACTTACCGTGGACCAGGTTCAGTTTTAAACTCAGTCATCTGATTCTTGGAGCGATCACTTTTAAAGGAGACACAGCTGGGCCCAGGAGCAAGTCTGTGGATAAAGGTTTTAGTGCTGACCTCTGACCTGGAGAACAGTGGTGGACCGTAAGAGATCCTCATCTCACCTCTGAGCTTTTTTTTTTTTTTTTTGGGGTCAGTGGTTTTAGAGGAGGGGCTCCGTCCTCTCTGTGCTCACTCTGATCCATGCTCAGGCCAGTGCCCTACAAAATGACGTAAAGTGAACAAACTGTAAAGGACACTCATTAATCCTTTCCTCTGTTCTACACTGCCCCCTACAGCTACAGACCAGTCACTGCAGCTCAACACACTAAACTAAAGCAGCTCTGAATCCTCAAGGACTAAACTGAGATTAAACTAATATTTATTCAGGACTCAACCAGAAATTAGTATTTATTAAACCTTTATGAAACATAGATTAAATCCAGTCCATACCTGATTAAAGCAGGACTAAAGCAGTTTTAAACAGGTTTTGTTGCAGCTTTAGTCCAAACTCTGAGTGTGTTAACTCTGTTGGATTCTTAGTAAATGTTGATGTGTTTGTTTTGTTACTGGTCTTGTTGGAGCAGCTTTAGTCTGAACAGAGGCTGATGAAGGTCACTTTAAAACTCCTCTTTTCTGGCTCCATTGAGAAGGACTTGAGCTAAACTAAGAGGAAATAAACTCTAAACCTGTTTCTGAAACAGGATCTGTGGGTTGGGCCGTTCTGAGGAGGAGGACTCTGAGTTCAAATTTAAACTCTGATTGGTGGAGCCTCCTGCAGGAAACAGGGCCAATAACAGAGTCTGCTTCATGTTTACAACAGACATTAACACGAGAGACATACTCTTCTTTTAGATAGACTTAAACACATTTACTGCAGTTAGATAAATATTACAAATATATAGATCTTTTCATTTTCATCAAACAAAATAAAATTGATTTATTTTCTGATTAAATGAAAAAGCCAAAAGTTCTTTGTGTAAAAGTGGAGGCAGGTGTTTTTCTTTCTACAGACATTTTTTTCTGCTCCCTCAGTTCTCACAAATATTACAAAACTGTTCAACAACTGTTACTTTAATAAAAAAAAATACGCCTTTGGTATAAGTTCATTCTGTCTTCAGGTTTATAATATTTTAAAGAAATACTTTGTTCTGATCAGACAGAAGGGGCTGCTGTTGTAAAGACAACACCATCATGTGACGCATGATGTGGAAAATTACACTTAACAGAATCAACATCATTAAAACATTTTTATACCATTTCTTTATGTTATATTTCTTCCAACTTTGCTCTTTGCTTCAACTGTTGTGTCATTTCTGTATGGAGTTTTTTCTTTTCAGTCAGAAAACCATAAAACTGCCCCCTACAGCCACAGAGCAGTCACTGCAGCTAAAAAAAGAAACATCAAAACTAGAAATTAAAATGTAATTTACTAGCATTAAAACTTATTAAACCAATGTTGACATCAATTAAAGCAAAACCTGATTAAACCAAGACTAAAGCCAATAATCAACAAGGCCTACAACCAGGAAATAAACCAAGAATAAATCAGAACTCAACTACCATTGGTCTAAATCAAGAGTAAAGCAGGTCTAAAGTCAGAACTAAACCTGAACTGAACCCAAACCTAATTAAACACAAACTACAGGTTGATTAAATCCAGTCCAAACCTGATTAAAGCAGGATTAAAGCAGTTTTGAACAAGGCCTAGAACCAGGAAGTAACCCAGGACTAACTCAGGCCTGAACTAAATGTGGACTAAAGCCAGACTAAAGCAGGTCTAAAGTTAGGACTAAAGCCTGAAAAGAATCAAACTGGTCAAACCTGAGTGGATCCAAAGTGTCCAAAGTGTCCCAGAGAAAAGTGTGTGAATGAAGCATTGTGTGTGTGTATATATATATATATATATACATATATATATATATGTATATATGTATATATATATATTTATATATATACCCTTCGCACTACTGCCTACCTCATAAAAATGATAAGAGACAATAAATGCTATGAGAAGCCGGATCAGACGGCAACCGGCCAAACAAGGTCTCGTCAGGTGTTGGGGAACCAGAGCAACTTGATGACAAATGGGCTACTGGAACAGGAACAGGAACAAGAACAACACGGAGATGGGCGAGATGCGATAACAAGGTTCTGTTGGAATGCTACTACTCCAGTAACCCTAGTCAGAGGGGTTACATGAAGAGGATGTGAGATGAATGGTTACTTCAAAACCCACAGTCAACGCTTACGTCGTAGCAACTAGTAGCTCAGTGTTCCAACATCCACAAGCGGCAACTGCTATCACAACTTGAGATTGACGAGATACAGCATAAATGCTACGGCAAGGGGGAGCCAGGACGAGAGGTCAGGGTGGAGCCAACAGAGGCTCCCCAACCAGAGATTGGGTACAAAGCCCCAAAATGTGCAATAACGTTGAATGAGGCAGCGACTGACCTGAAAGACAAGATCAAGACGAGAATGAATGAAAGGCAACCCAGACGTCAACTACAACGGCTAAATGAAGTACCATCAGAAAGTTTCCTAGAAGATGTGAATGCAGCATTGAGTGCAATCCCTACTACAACCATCACAGCAACCAATGAGCTGATATACACATGAGCAGCAGTGATCCTCGAGATGCTTGGCTATGAGAGCAACCATGGAAACAAAGGCTGGAGGCTAAAATCAAGAAGGCACGGAGAGAAGTGAGCCAACTGACATAGGCCAAGAACCAGCTGCTAAGGGATGGGACACACCCTGAATGGCTTACCGAAGGGCGTACAGTCCTGATCCTGAAGGATCCCACAAAGGGTACAGTCCCATCCAACTATCGGCCAATAACCTGTCTCTCCACAACATGGACGCTCATGTCAGGCATCATCGCGGCTAAGATAAGTGGGCACATGGATCAATACATGAGCAAAGCACAGAAGGGCATCGTCAAAGAAACCAGAGGAGCCAAACACCAACTCAGAACAGTCACCCAAGACTGCAGAACCCGACACACCAACCTGTGCACTGCCTGGATTGATTACAAGAACGCATATGACTCAATGCCACACACATGGATCACTGAATGCTTGGAGATGTACAACATCAGCAGGTCTCTAAGAGACTTCATTGCAAACTCGATGAGGTTGTGGAAAACCACCCTTGAAGCCAATGGCAAGCCACTTGCACACGTATCCATCAAATGTGGCATATATCAAGGAGATGCTCTGTCCCCACTGCTGTTCTGCATAGGTCTCAACCCCCTCAGCCAAATAATTAACAAGACTGGCTATGGATACCGACTCGGGAATGGGGCCACCATCAGTCACCTCCTCTACATGGATGACATCAAGCTATACGCTAAGAGCGTGCGGGACATCGACTCGCTGATCCACACCACCAGGATCTACAGCTCTGACATTGGGATATCATTCGGGCTTGAGAAGTGTAGTCGAATGGTGACAAAGAGAGGGAAGGTAATCCACACAGAAGGGGTCTCACTAGCAGAAGGAACAATAGCAGACATTGAGGATAGTTACAAGTACCTTGGAATACCACAGGCAAATGGCAACCTTGAAGAGGTTACAAGGAAAACAGCAACTGCCAAATACCTCCAACGAGTAAGGCAAGTTCTAAGTCAGCTCAATGGCAAGAACAAGGCACGGGCAATAAACAGCTACGCCCTGCCAGTGATCAGATACCCTGCGGCAATAATAAGCTGGCCAAAGGAAGAGATACAGACCACAGACGTTAAGACACGAAAGCTCCTCACCATGCATGGAGGGTTCCATC
The DNA here is from genome assembly GCA_024349245.1 of Neodontobutis hainanensis. Lineage (NCBI taxonomy): Eukaryota > Metazoa > Chordata > Actinopteri > Gobiiformes > Odontobutidae > Neodontobutis > Neodontobutis hainanensis. Next base: position 48,008 of record JALDNG010000684.1, read on the forward strand.
CCAAATCCAGCACTCTGAGACTGTACGCTAGCCGTAAGGAAGGCGGCCGTGGACTAGTGAGTGTGAGAGCCACTATCCAGGATGAAACATCTAAGATCCACAAGTACATCAAAGATAAGGCCCTAACAGATGACGTGCTCAGTGAATGTCTCAAGCAATAGCGGAAGAGGAGCTGGAGGAGGGACCATCATGAGAGGACAAACCCCTACATGGGATGTACCACCGGAACATAACTGAAGCGGCTGATACCACGAAACCCTACCAATGGCTAGAACGGGCCGGACTGAAGGACAGCACAGTGGCACTCATCATGGCTGCACAGGAACAAGCCCTGAGCACCAGAGCTATAGAGGCCCAGATCTACCACACCAGACAAGACCCAAGGTGTATGCTGTGCAAACAGGCCCCTGAGACAATCCAACACTTAACTGCAGGGTGTAAGATGATGGCAGGAAAAGCATACATGGAACGCCATAAACAAGTGGCTGGCATAGTGTACAGGAACATCTGCACGGCGTACGGACTGGAAACCCGAGGTCAAAGTGGGAAACACCTCCAAAGGTGGTAGAGAATGACCGAGCCAAGATCCTGTGGGACTTCTAGATTCAGACTGACAGAATGGTAGACACGTGTCTAACATAGATACACTTTGGGATGTTAAACAGTTGAAGCTTTCTGGAACACAGTCTCACACAACCCCTCCCCTCCCTCTATTTACTCAGTATCACCTCAAATTCTTACTCTTAATCTAAATCTTGTAAATGATCTTTTATTCCTGTAAAGCACTTTGAGTTACCCAGTGTATGAATTGTGCTATATAAATAAATATTTATATAACACAAACCTGCCGCTGTAACAGATATAAATCACAAAGTGCAATTTTAATAAAAGAACAATAACCAATCTGCAGGAGGAACCGTAAGGGGCCGGTGCAATGTGTATTGGGTGGCAGTCGAAGGCAGGAGCCTCGGCGGACCCAATCCCGGACACAGAATCTGGCTCTAGGGACATGGAATGTCACCTCGCTGGCGAGTAAGGAGCCCGAGCTTGTGCGGGAGGTTGAGAGAAACCGACTAGAGATAGTCGGGCTCACCTCCACGTACAGCTTGGGCTCTGGAACCCAAATCCTCGAGAGAGGCTGGACTCTCCACTATTCTGGATTTGCCTGCGGTGAGAGGCGGCGGGCCGGTGTGGGTTTGCTCATTGCCCCCCGGCTCAGCCGCCATGTGTTGGAGTTCACCCTGGTGAACGAGAGGGTCGCTTCCCTGCGCCTTTGGGTTGGGGATAGGTCTCTCACTATTGTTTGTGCTTACGGGCCAAATGGCAGTGCAGAGTACCCGGCCTTCTTGGAGTCTCTGGGAGGGGCGCTGGAAAGTGCTCCAACCGGGGACTCCATCGTTCTACTGGGGGACTTCAACGCTCACGTGGGTAGCGACAGTGACACCTGGAGGGGCGTGATTGGGAGGAACGGCCCCCCTGATCTGAGCCCGAGTGGTGTTCTGTTATTGGACTTCTGTGCTAGCAACAGTTTGTCCATAACGAACACCATGTTCAAGCATAAGGGTGTCCATCAGTGCACGTGGCACCAGGACACCCTAGGCCGGAGGTCGATGATCGACTTTGTAGTTGTTTCATCTGACCTCCGACCGTATGTCTTGGACACTCGGGTGAAGAGAGGGGCGGAGCTGTCAACTGATCACCACCTGGTGGTGAGTTGGATCCGGCGGGGAGAAGGTTGGACAGACTTGGCAGACCCAAACGTACTGTGAGGGTCTGTTGGGAACGCTTGGCCGAGTCCCCTGTCAGAGAGATCTTCAACTCCCACCTCCGACAGAGCTTCGACCAGATTCCGAGGAGACTGGAGACATTGAGTCCGAGTGGACTATGTTCTCCACCTCCATTGTCGACGCAGCCACTCGAAGCTGTGGCCGCAAAGTCTCCGGTGCCTGTCGTGGCGGCAATCCCGAACCCGGTGGTGGACACCGGATGTAAGGGAGGCCGCTAAGCTGAAGAAGGAGACCTATCGAGCCTGGTTGGCTTGTGGGACTCCTGAGGCAGCTGATAGGTACCGGCAGGCCAAGCGAGCTGCAGCACGGGTGGTTGTGGAGGCAAAAACTTGGGTCTGGGAGGAGTTCGGTGAGGCCATGGAAAAGACTATCGGTCGGCCTCGAAGAAATTCTGGCAAACCATCCGGCGCCTCAGGAGGGGAAGCAGTGCGTGCCAACACTGTTTACAGTGGAGGTGGGAATCTGCTGCCTTCAACTGGGGACATTGTTGGACGGTGGAAGGAATACTGAGGGTCTCTCAACCCCAACGACACGTCTTTCTCTGAGGAAGCAGAGGCCGAGGGCTCGGAGGTGGACTCGTCCATCACCCAAGCCAAAGTCACTGAGGTAGTTGGGAAGCTCCGGGGTTGATGAGATACGCCCTGAGTACCTCAAGTCTCTGGATGTTGTAGGGCTGTCTTGGTTGACACGCCTGTGCAACAGGCGTGGCGGTTGGGGACAGTACTTCTGGACTGGCAGATTGGGGTGGTGGTCCCTCTTTTTAAGAAAGGGCACCGAAAGGGAGGGGTTCCAACTGCAGAGGGATCACACTCCTCAGCCTCCCCAGGAAAGTCTATGCCAGGGTACTGGAGAGGAGAATGCGCCCGATAGTTGAACCTTGGATTCAGGGGGAACAATGCGGTTTTGTCCCGGTTGTGGAACACAGCACCAGCTCCTGACCCTCTCCAGGTTGCTGGAAGGTTTATTGGGAGTTTCCTAAGCAGACCACATGTGCTTTGTGGATCTGGAGAAGGAATTCAACTGTGTCCCTCCTGGCGCCCTGTGGGGGTGCTCTGGGAGTATGGTGTCCGGGGCCCTTTGCTATAGGGCTGTCCGGTCCCTGTACGACCGAGCAGGAGCTTGGTTCGCATTGGCGGCAGTAAGTCAGACCTATTCCCAGTGCATGTTGGACTCTTTTTGGACAGGATGTCTAGCAGCCAGGGGACGGAAGGAGTCTGGTTTGGGGACCACAGGATTTAGTCTCTCCTTTTTGCAGATGATGTTGTCCTGATGGCTCCATCAAGCCAGGACCTTCAATGTTCACTGGGACTGTTTCCCAGCCAAGTGTGAAGTGGCTGGGATGAGGATCAGCACTTCTAAGTCTGAGACCATGGTTCTCAGTCGGAAAAGGGGGCTTGTCCTTCAGGTTGGTGGAGAGCTCCTGCCTCAAGTGGAGGAGTTCAAGTTTCTTAGGGTCTTCTTCACGAGTGAGGGAAGGAAGGAGCGTGAGATTGACAGACAGATTGGTGCAGCTTCTGCAGTAGTGCGGTCGATGTACCGGTCTGTCGTGGTGAAGAAGGAGCTGAGCTGTAAGGCAAAGCTCTTGAATTTACTGGTCAATCTACATTCCTACTCTCACCTATGGTCATGAGCTTTAGTCATGAGCAAAAGAACAAGATTCCTGGATACAAGTGGCCAAAATAAGCTTTCTCCGCAGGGTGGTGGGGCGCTCCCTTAGAGATAGGGTGAGGAGCTCTGTCACTTGGGAAGAGCTCAAAGTGTAGAGAAGAGCCACTGCTCCTCCAGCTGAGGTGGCTCGGGCATCTGTTTCAAATACCTCTTGGGAAGGTGTTCCAGGCATGTCCCCCCGGGATGAGACCTAGGACATGCTGGAGGGACTATGTCTCTCGACTGGCCTGGGAACACCTCGGTATCCCCCCAGAAGAGCTGGAGGAAGTGTCTGGGGAGTTAAAACCTCAGCAATCACCTACCGAAAACTCAACTGTGTCATTTATGAGACAAACAATATCACAATAGAATATTTCCTTTGATAGAACAAACATACACTTTTAAACTGAAAACCTCCGTCTCTAAGCACTTCCTCTCGTATTGGACTTATTTTCCAAAGACTCATGGTGCATTGTGGGAAGGTGATGAGTTCAGCTGAAGTGCTTTTCTACATTTTGGGGACAATATTGTGATTTTGTAAGACGTTACACATAAATCCCAATAATAACAGATTCCACATGAACAGCAGCAGGAATGAGGCCGTTACTGTGGAGTGTTTTCTCATTTCACTTTATTGTCATTTCTCACAGGATCAAATCCACCTTTATATTAATGTAGTGTACAGAAGCACTAGTTGAGACAAATGCTGTGACTGATCCTTCTCTACAAACACAATGAGACCAACATTAGATTGATGTCATCAGTTTGTTTATGTGTGGTATCTGTCTCTGTCAAAGAAACTGGAAAAGAACTATTCCTCTGTGTTATCCAATCAGACCAGCTCAAACTAAAAATACAAAGTCCATCTCTGATCATTTAAGTGTGTTTGGAGTCTTTTCTAATCTTTTCTAACATGTGTGAGTGTGTGAGGTCAGGTAGACTGGACTATCTGATCAGCAGTGAAGATGTTTCTCTACAAGAGGACACTCTCAGAGTCCCTCAGAGTTCACAACGACACAAAGGAGTCAACAGACCAGAGCCCAAACCCAGGAAACAGATTCTGAGTCATTGTGGTGTTGAAGGTGTGGAGGTGGGTCAGTTGGTCAGAGGAGACTGTGTAGAAGGACAGAGAGCCAGCGGGACAGTCCACATACACTGCTACTGTCCCAGAAAAGGACGAGGAGTGAGGGAGGCGGATTTGTTTTTTTATAGAACAAACAGAGTAACCATCTTCAGAGCAGGACAGACTCCAGGACTCATCGTTGTTTCCAAACCCACTGTCATAACCTTTTCTTCTGATTCCTCTGTAAGAAACTGATATATGAACCCTTCCCCTCCACTGGACCTCCCAGTAACAGCGACCAGTCAGACCAGTCGAACACAGCAGCTGAGGCCAGAAGTCAAATCTGTCCTGATGATCTGGATATGGCTGCTCCTCTTTCACTCGGGTCACCTTCTTGTTGTTGTCAGACACTTTGAGGAGTCTGTGAGCTGTGCTTGGATCCAGTGTGAGTTCACAGAAATCTGATGGAGAGAAGACACAATACAGCTTCAGTTAGTCCTCTGTCCTCTCTGAAACATGAGATTAACACAAATGTACAAGATTCACAACACAACTACAAGAATCTGTTTGATGGAAAAGTCATATTAGAAGAAACATGTGTGTTTGGAGGAGCTTTAAACTCTTCTTCTACTGTTTATTGCTGTAGGACATAAAGCAGCTCCTAAAGCTCCAGCCTCTGACGTCACAGGAGTTTATTCACTTCTCTGTGCTTCATGGAAATGTACATCAGTCACATTTCTTTGACACATTTGACTCCAATAGTTGTTCTGTTCTATGGCCACACAGGAACAAAGTGTGTTGAAGCTGCAGCAGTGGTTCTGATGGTGCTTGGTGCAGACAGGGGCTGAGAGCATGTGGCTCTGTGTTGCAGGAGATTGTTCACAGCTGCTGTCATTTTGCCAGTGTTTGTGTGATATCTGCTGTTGTTCTAGTGACGAGGAGGACTGACAGCAGAGACACAGCTCAGAGGAGAACAGCTTATTGTCTCCAGAAGAATCCTTCACATGACTCTTCCTACATGTTTGGTCTAAAAGGTTAGTGCAGTTAAACAGCTCCAAACTGGACTCTTCAAGAGCTCCTTTAATAAGAACTCTAGATTCAGTTCTGACACGTGTGGACGACACAGTAAAAGGTCACTGCTGTCCAAGGCTCAGGAAAGAGTTAAGGCACAATCACACATCAGTGAGCTCCATGACTCATGATTTTATACAGGGCTTCTCCTTCCCATAATGCCTTGTTTCTCAGAATAAACTAAGCACCAGCATCGTCTTGGCTCTTTTTTATGTGTCTGATAGATTTAACACTAAGAACCTATGGCTTACTCTCAAAAGCCACCAGACAATAAGCATCCTTGCAGCTTCTCAAACAAAGTGAAAGTATGGCTCACACAGCCATGAGCTTCAGAACAGTGTTGATTATGACACTGATTATTAATAGATGCATACAAAACAGAGTTGATTCCTTTTGAAGAGCTGTTGTCTGGCTCAGATCTAAATATTCATCTGTTCTGAAGCAAATACACACATCTCTGTGAGACAATCTTTATCACAAATGTGTCAATCAGATCTGGTTCTGACTAAAACCTCAAACAGACACATTCACTTTTATTGTGACGTGTTTAAAACGTGCCTTTATTTAATTTGTCTAATTTTGTCCAGCAGCGCTGTGCTCTGGTATCGATAAGTCACTGAAACAGCTTTAACACATTTTCTAATGCGTGTTCCTGCTGCATTGAGGTTTGTGTTCAGGTCTAAAGACACACTGGGGGTGAGTGTGGAGAGGAGCAGCCCCTACCTCTGCTACAGACACACTCTCATACAGCTCCAGCTTATACAGGTGTCTGCAGGCCTCTATGAGTCTGAGTCACACTAACTCTGCAACAAACTACTGCTGCATCACTTTTACAACATCACTGTCTCAGAGTCACACACACACACTTTTCAGGATGTCACAATGTGGAAAAGAAATCACTTTTGTCCCTGAATTTGTGTCTGGCTCAGAGTTTGGACAGAGACAGATCCCATTGTAAGTCCAGTAAGTCCAGTAATGAATATGGTTTGTCTGAGTGAACAAAAGGTCAGGCTCAGTGACAGATCAATGACAGCATTTACAATCATTATTTCTCAGAGAAAAAACTCACTACATCTTTCTCTGAAACGGTTCCACATTGGTGGAAAGATCTACCTGCTGCTACAAGAGAGCAAAGAGAGCAGCAGACTCGGTAGCCAGCTATAATAAACGCCTAAAAACACATATTTTCCATCAACACCTGACTGACAAACACTGAATTCTACTTCCTTTCTATCAATTCCTTTTTTTTTTTTTAAATATATCTAAAAAAAATGTCTTATCCTTAGTTTTGATTACTGTGCTAGGTTTTAATCTGACTAGTTTTTTGTGCACCTATGCTTTTTTGTTACCTTGTGTTGTTGAAATAGCTTCTATTGTTTTCCAGCATTTACAATCATTATTTCTCAAAGAAAAAACTCACTTTACAACAAGTGGAAGAGAAGAAACATCTGCAGTTTGTACAAAAAGACAAATTGAGCTTCTGCAATATTTCTGAAGCTTTGAAATCTTTCTGTGAGTTTAGAGCAAAGCCTGTGGTTCAGAGATGCCTTGGTCTAAATCAAGTCTGTCACACTTACACTTCCTGAGACCTGGTCTGATCCAGTGGACTCCAGCAGGATCCAGTCTGAAGGAAAACAGAGACATTACATCAGTCTGATCCACACAAGCTTTTCTTTTCAATCTCATTGTTCCTTCTGAAGCACTCTTTGAGCCTCATTTATCAAACATGTGTCTCTGACATTTATCAATCTGAACTTCATCAGAAGTTCACTCAGATCACATGCAGCTCTGAGCTCCAGTCCATTTACCACAGTTTTACAGGATTTTACACTAAACTCAGAGCTGCATGCTTCAACAACAATTCAGTTTAGAAAGTCAAATCAGTTTTTGTTTATTTCGAAAGCAATGGGATCTCTTCATGAGCCTCATGATGTTGGAGTTTCCATCAGACAAAAATTTTTCCCTCTGACCTTGTGTCACACATGGATTGAACACAGTATTATACCTAAAGTTAAAAGCTAAAAGTTGCGTATTAGAATTAATGTTGTATGATTGGGCCAATGTCTAATAATGTAAATGAGAACAAAGGTTTAATGGTTTTGTGTGTAGAAAAAGTTTGAAGATTGAGTTGACGGAGTAACAGTAAAAAAAAAAAAAAGAAAAAAAAGGAAGAAGCCAGCTTGAGAAAGAGAAGAGCAGAGAAAAGATTTTGAAAGAAAGTGCACACATGGACTTCAAAACACTAAAAAAAGTGTTTTTATAAATGTGTCCTGTGAGATTTTCAGGTTGGCCTCTCTGCTCGACACCAGTGCTCTCAGAACTTCCTCTGCCCTCCCCCCACACCCCTGCTCCTTTTCGGCTGAGAAAAGCTGTAGACAGACAGCAGCAACACACGCGGTAAGAGAAACAAATTCAGACAAATGTTTATTTTAAACTGTATCTATTGAGAGAGACCAAAGAGGAATTGGTAAATTTAATTTCGAAATTGTGTGAAACTTGGAGAAGTTTTTTTGTTGTTGTTGTTTTGAGCCATGGTTTTCCGAAGTCTCAAAAAAGAGAGGGAGAAGAAGATTTAAACTAACTGTATTAAAGTGAAGAGGTGATGTGTGGTTAACCTAATGGTTAGCAAGAGGCTATAGCAACAGTGTTTAATACAGTAAAATAGTTTAAATCAAAAATAAATAAAGAAAGAAGGTTGACATGGCCGTTCTGGTCTGATTGAGCCAAACCTTTCAGATTAAAGTAGATTTCCAACAGACCATATCTGTGGAAAAAGGTTTATCTGCTGTTCCATTTTTTTATGGTTTGACCATTTTAAGAGCTTGTATGGTTTCATTTGACAAAAGCCTGAAGGGCACTTTCTATGGGTCTAAAAATGTCAGAGAACGTTGAGTTGTTTGTTTGTTCTTTATTTGGATGGAAGCCAACCACAAAAAGTTCAAAAAAGAAGATTTGACAATTAATATAGACGCCAGTAAGAGCTAATATTAACATGGTTCTTTGAACTTATAGTCATCTTGGTTTACACCTGGAGTACACCTGTGAGCAGGGCCAGTGACAGGACGTCCTGTAACATCACTCTGAACCTGACAAACTGAGTGATCAGGGACAGGTGCAGTGCAAAGCAGAAGTCTGGAGGTTTTGTGAAATTAAGACCATTAGACCAGCGTTGCCTGCAGACCGGAAACATGTGTCCTTAAAGAATCCTGGTTTATTTGTTCACATACAATGTGACGGAGAAGGATGTTCACATTCAACGACATGTTTTAATGAATATAAGGCTAAAATTCAATTAGCATTGAAATTAGAATTTTACATTTGAGACAATTTATGCAAATGTGGATTCAATTAATTAGATTTATAACCAACAAAGAGTTATAAATTGCACGAGAAATGATGTAACTGTAAATTAAATCTGGAAATGAATGAAAACTGGTCCAAGGACTGGACAGAACAAATAGCACTGAGCTGCTTTGAGCTGAAAAGGTGAGATCTACAACAGGATTTCATCCAAAGTAACTCAGAAGAATTGGCAGATTATTCTGGAATAGAGTAATTGATTTTAAACTGGTTCTACAAAATATTTATCAAATACTTGGAAAAGTGACTGGGATTTTAAATCTGTATTGAGATGTACTTGTGTGGCACTTCCATGTCTGATAACTTTTGTTTGTGTTGATTTCCATGTATCCGGAGCTTGTTGGTGAGATTGATGGATGTGGCCATTGCTGGGTCAACATTCCTGGACTTGCACCTGCCCAACGACTGTGGTCGAGGCTTTGACCTCAGATGAACACTTTGATATCTGAGGGCGTTAACATCTGCATGTTCACCAACGGGACAACAGCTCCAGGACGGATCATACTACAGTCCTAAGGGCCGTATGGTTCATTGAAGTTATTATGCTTAAGAGAATTGATTTTAATCATTAAGAATGTGCATATGTCTCACTCCATGTGTTTTTCTTTTTCGTTACAGGGACAGTAATATACAGGCAGCTTAAACTTATAAGCTGGTAAAACTTAAACTGGCATATTTTTCTACTTTATTTTGGAGTGACACTGTGTTTTGATTTATGGACTTTTACGTATTTGATTTTGAAGAATCAGTGCAAGGCTCTGTGGAGTCCCATTTGATTGTAAACATATCCCGTATAATCATTTTGTCTTTGATTTGAAATGTGTTTGAGATTCAGCTGTAGTGATTACATTAAGTTGATGCTTGATGTTTGTGTGTTGACGCCGCCTTGGGGCAAGGGGTGGACAAAGAGTTTTTCCCAGCGTTAGGTCAATTGGTCAAGTGCACTTAGGCTAGGTCAGATGCTCTGCTGGGTTTTCGCTTTTGTCAAAGTAAACAACTCACACTCAAGCTAGTAGATTGTTTATCTATATTAAAATCATTTTAAGTTTTTCAGATAAACCAGACACATAAGGGATAACAACAGCCTTCCCTTTTGTCCCTGGTAAAAGGATTTTCCACAAACATAACATTCCAGTCCACTTTAAAGCAGGAACACGCTGTGTCAAAAACTGGTCCATCCTAAAGACAAGATCCTCACAAACAGAGTAATGTAGTTTATGCAGTTCAGTGAAGAGTGCAGTGACAGTTATGTCGGTGAAACTAAACAACAGCTTCACAAGAGGATGTATCAGCACAGAAGAGACAATCCTGGAGGACCTGAGTCTGCAGTTCACCTCCACCTCAAAGAGAAAGGACATTCCTTTGAGGACAGCAATGTCCCAATTTTGGCCAGAGAGGCCAGATGGTTTGAGAGAGGGGTGAAGGAAGCCATTTTTGTGAAAATGGAAAAGCCTTCGTTGAACAGAGGAGGTGGTCTCAGATTCATGTTGCCCAGTATTTATAACAGTGTTCTGAAACATTAAACAAAAGAGCCCCACCTTAGAACAACAAACACTACCCTCCTGCTGACAGATCCTGGTGGTTCCAGGTCCACTCATTTCTACACTATGCAGACTCTGCACCAACTCAGTGAGAGAAGCTTCTGCTAGCTTACTGATTTGGCCCAGTGTTAGCCCTTACTCTACCACTGGTGGTTTGTAACTACGTTGGTGTTTGGGCCTGGGTTAAGATGGATGTCTCCTGCTAACATCTAGGAGGACTAGGAGAAAGAGATATACTGTCAAGTGCAAACAGTCTCTTTTCCTGCTACTCAAATATGTTCTGGTGCATGACATTACACAAGCATTTCCAAACTACAGGAGTGAGTAGTAGATGATTAATAACCATATCCAAAGTTGTTCAGGTGTACAACAAAGTAGGTTTTAATTGTTTCTTGAATTCTGAGTAAAATAAATCCAAATATTACCAGAATGAGAAGCCACGCCAAACAGGTAAGTAGCAGATGTACTTCTGAAGCTGTTTGTTTGAACCAGGGCATTTCAGCTGTTGTTTCTCCTCATTACATGTTTTAATTTATAGAAAGGTTTCTGTACTTACAGCTTGTTATTCTTAAAATGAGCAGAATTTTGAACAGAGTGCATTTACATGCCAGATGATAAAGCCAGTGACAAGAGGAGCACAGAGCCCAACCAACCCACAACAGCCTGGTTGTTCATATCTATTTCTTTCACCAACATATGGTCCATACCTGAGAGTGTCTAGTCTGCAGAGGGGGGCCTCCTGTAGAGCAGACAGGAGCTTTACTCCTCTGTCTCCTGGATGGTTGTAGCTCAGATCCAGCTCTCTCAGATGTGAGGGGTTGGACCTCAGAGCTGAGGCCAGAGAAGCACAGCCTTCCTCTGAGATCAGACAACCTGAGAGTCTGCAAACACACAACATTAAACAGATCATCAGTAACACGACATTAACAGGTCAAACTCGTGCACCTTTTGGTTCCCTACATTGAGTTTAATGTTTGTTTAGTTAATTAAAAAAGACTGAAATTAGGCTCCTGTTAAAAAGTAAAAGTTTATATATCACCAATAGCCTTGGTATCTCTTTGTAACATTTTAACAGAGCAGACAATTTTTATTAACTTTTTAAGTATGTCTTATAATACTTAATCCATTAGGATGCATTTCTCACAAACTAATTTTGAGTAACATAAAGTAATGTTTTAGACTCCTGACCTGAGTTGTTCCAGTTTACAGTGAGGACTCTTCAGTCCAACAGACAACATCTTCAGCCCTGAGTCCTTCAAATCGTTGTTACTGAGATCCAGTTCTCTCAGACTAGAGGACTGGGAGCTGAGGACTGAGGACAGAGCTTCACAGCTTCTCTCTGACAGGTTACAGCGGCTCAGTCTGGAGAAGAAGACAGGGACAGGGTATGTAATAACATCAGATATTTTAATAATTTATTCTGACTTTTGAATGTTCATTAGAGCAGTCGTAGATAGATAGAAATCATCCTAAGGCCACAATCCAGCATGTTTACCTTCATGTGGCTGTGTCTTATGAAATGTTAATTAACATGCACTGTCCCAGTCAAATAAATAAATGTATTTATTATATGAATAAAGATAAATTAATGCCCATGCCTTACAGAGCACTGTCCATTTATCCAGGCTGCGACTGGCACAAAAGTTGATTTGCATTGCTCCAATAAAGCATTTGAGAGGAAAAGAGTTGAAGACAAATAGAATCCATCCAAACCTGATATGTTCCAGTTTACAGTGAGGACTCTTTAGTCCAACAATTTTCAGCCCTGAGTCCTTCAAATTGTTGTTACTGAGATTCAGTTCTCTCAGACTAGAAGACTGGGAGCTGAGAACTGATGACAAAGCTTCACAGCTTCTTTCTGTCAGGTTACAACTGCTCAGTCTGAAAAAGGAAACAAGTAAGGCAAAAAAACAACAAAAGCAGACTAAATATTTTACATCAGTTAAATGTTAAATTTTTTCTTAACAGGTAAATGTTGAGGATTTGTATCATGGGTTAAAAATATGAATAATACTGAATAAAAATTTCTTACTCAATTAAAATCTGTAGTTAGTGCTGTGTGATTGTCCAGACTTTGTGAGTTATTTCTGTGTCTTCAACACGCCTTAGCTGGAAAGGTTGTGGATTTATTTTTTCATCTAATGACAGTGCTGTGAATTTGATTTGGCAAAAGTGTATTAATGATGCACTGTTGACTGCTAAAGACATTTCTGTTAAACAAGGAACAAGGTGCACAAATTACTTGCCCAATGGACCTGGCCTTCTGACCGGAATAATGGCAAAACTCAGTGCACTCTTTGATGAGAATGATGGAAAAGAAACCTTACACACATGATAAACACAGTCACTGTGTTCCATACAATTAAGTGTTTGATTACTCAACAAAACAAGGAGGCTGACTGAAATTACTGTTACTAAAATGAAACTCATCACAAATGGCCTCAGTCTGTCTTTAATTATTAGACAAAATGTTAAACTCCAGCAGGATTCAGTGACAGCTCAGACGGACCCTAGCAACAGTTTTGTCTCTGATCAGACAATGAACTACACTCAGAGTTTTGTTATTAATTTATTGTTACACAGGTTCTCAACAGTGCTTACAGTATGAGCTGGAATTAATGAATACACTATTGTTTTTACCTGTGCCTGTTCAGTCTGGAGAGTAAAGTGTATAAAAATTTACTCCCTGAAATAGACATTACTCACAGAGCTTTGTTGGAGGCTTTGACCACTGGCACCAGCCTCAGGAGAGCCTCCTCTGAAGCAGAGTATTTCTTCAGCTCAAACACATCCAGACCTTTTTCTGATGACAGTAAGATGAAGGCCAGAGCTGACCACTGAGCAGGAGACAGTCCAGCTTCAGACAGACGTCCTGAACTCAGGTAGTATTGGATCTCCTTCATCAGAGAACAATCATTCAGTTCATTCAGACAGTGGAGCAAGTTAATGCTTCTCTCTGCAGAAACATCCTCACTCATCTTCTTCTTGATGTACTCAGCTGTTTTCTGATTTGTTGGTGAGCAACTTCCTGTCTGTGTCAGCAGACACTGTAGAAGACCATGATTGGTCGACAGTGAAAGACCCAGGAGGAAGCGTATGAACAAGTCCAGGTGTCCATTTGGACTCTGTAAGGCCTTGTCCACCGCTGTTTGGTGAAGAAATATTAGATTTGTAGCCCTTATGGGTTTGTCTGTGAGCAGGTTAAACCCAGTGTTGATGAAGGTCTGATGGACGTGAAGAGCAGCCAGAAACTCCTGGATACTCAGATGGACAAAGCAGTAGACCATGTCCTGGTACAGACCTGGCTCCTCTCTAAAGACCTGTGTGAACATTCCAGAGTACACTGAGGCTGCTGTGGTGTCGAGGCCACATTCGCTCAGGTCTGACTCGTAGAAGATCAGGTTTCCTTTCTGCAGCTGCTCAAAGGCCAGTTTTCCCAGAGACTCTACCATCTTCCTGGTCTCTGGAGTCCAGTGTGGGTCTGTCTCAGATCCTTCTTTATACTTGACGTTCTTGACTTTGGCCTGAACCACCAGGAAGTGGATGTACATCTGAGTCAGGGTCTTGGGCAGCTCTCCTCTCTCTCTGGTTTTCAACACGTGCTCCAGGACTGTGGCAGTGATCCAGCAGAAGACTGGTATGTGGCACATGATGTGGAGGCTTCGGGAAGTCTTGATGTGGGAGAGGATTGTGTCGGCCTCATCTCTGAACCTCTTCCTGAAGTACTGCTCCTTCTGTGGGTCAGTGAACCCTCGGACCTCTGTCACCATGGTGACACACTCAGCTGGGATCTGATTGGCCGCAGCGTGTCGTGTGGTTATCCAGAGGCGAGCGGAGGGAAGCAGAGTCCCCCTGATGAGGTTTACCAGCAGCACATCCACTGAGCTGGACTCTGTGGCATCAGTCAGGACCTTGGTTTTGGTGAAGTCCAGAGGAAGTCTGCACTCCAGACCGTCAAAGATGAAGACCACCTGGAGGTCTTCAAAGATGCAGAGTCCTGCTTCTTTGGTTTCACTAAAGAAGTGTTGAACAAGTTGCACCAAACTGAACTGTCTCTCTTTCAGCACATTGAGTGCTCTGAAAGTGAATGGAAACAGCAGCTGTATGTCCTGGTTGGCTTTGCCTTCAGCCCAGTCCAGACTGAACTTCTGAGTGAGCACTGTTTTCCCGATGCCAGCCACTCCCTTTGTCAGCACGGTTCTGATTGGTCCATCTGTGTCAGCTGGGCCTTTAAAGATGTCTTCACATGTGATGGCTGTCTCTGGTCTGCCTGGTTTCCTGGAGGCTGTTTCGATCTGTCTGACCTCATGTTCCTGGTTGACCTCTGAAGCCCCTCCCTCTGTGATGTAGAGCTCAGTGTAGATCTGGTTCAGAAGGGTGGAGTTTCCTGCTTTAGTGATGCCCTCAAACACACACTGAAACTTCTGCCGCAAGTTAGACTTCAATTTACTCTGACAAACTCGAGGATATCCTCCTGAATGAAGACAACAGATAAAGCCATGAGTCTCAGAGAATATATAAAATATATAAAATGACTGTGAGCCTCTTGTTAAATGTGTTAAATGGTCCTACTGCTCCACAGACGCTCAGCCAGCTCCTTCTGCTTCATCCTCTTCAGGAGGTTCAGTGTGATCTTCAGAAAAGCCTCACTGCTACTCCTCTGCTCTTCATCCTCATCCTCCTGATGCTCTAAGCATTCTGGGTAATCTGTGCTCAGAACCTTGTGGAGCTTCTTCAGCTCCTTCTTGACAAAAGTGTAAATGTTCTCCTCCAGAAGCTGAGAAGATACATTATAAACAACACAAATGCAGCCAGTGTTCAGATCTGTGTAAAACAAGTTCTCATTCATTTATACATTTCCAAACTTTAGTGAATGACAGACCATAAATATGGAGTCCAGCTGTGTCTGATGTTGATGATCACTGAAGACCTCTGACCCCTGTTGCTTTACTCTGTGGATGAGGACACAACAAAGACTCTGATTATTTCTCGGTTTCAGTGACACACTCCTGACTCTCTGTTGTAAAGTCTGTACTATTGACAGACTCTGCAAGGTCTAGATTATTAATGTTCTCTATTATTTTAGACTATTATTTGTAGTCTTACTTTGTTGTTTTAAAGGTCATTGGTCGTCCCGTTAACTGGTCGCTCCTGTAGGTCTCACAGCTGGAGCCAGGTTCAGAAGACTCTGGTGCCTTAATTATTCTGGTTTATTGACCAAAGTTAAAAGATAATTTCAGAATCATTGTTAAAGATTGAATTTTATGAAATTTAATTTTTAGGTGAAAAGAGGTACATTAATTGAACAAATGTAATAAAAGGAAGAAAGTTCTTCACTTGAGTTTTGTATGTAGTATGGAAGTATGGAATGTCCTGGTCAGAACTAACTATTATGACTATATAGTCACGTGATACAGGATGCTCAGTCCCTATTTGTCTTCTCGCATATAGTTTAAGATTTTAGGTGGAGACTTGTGTTATACGATCCACTATTGTTTATACCCTCAACCCGTAGCTTGTAGCCTCATGATTTGTAGATTTCTGAACCACAATCGGAGCAGCGGGAGTTCCTTGCCCTCCAGGGTCTGCACGAGCTAGACGTTGTTTTGCATTACGGACGCTGGTAAGCCACAGTTCACAGTTGGTTGTGCAACAGATGGTAAGTCCACTTTGTTTGAATTTCCGCCGTGTTTGGCTGAGCAAAATACTTTTAGGTTGCTTTACATCTTTGGCTAATTTATATATCTTGTGAATTGTTGCTGTGTTCGGCTGAGCTATATACTTTTTTTGTTTGCTTTCTGTGTGCGGCTATACAGTGTTAAATTGGATTTTCTTCTGTACCAAAAAGCACTCTAAATGACAACTGGCCAAGAAGGTGGAGAGCTTGTCTTCAGACTTGGCCGAAATAAAAGCCATCCTCCAGTCCTTTCAGGCTGGAGAAAGCCTCGAGGCGCTTGCACATGTGGATGACGTAGCATCTCTCTGTGAGGATGAATCCATTTCAGTGGCAGCTTCAGACTCGTACTTTCAGGAGTCTCAAGAGACGAATCCCGAAGCATCTGACGCCGGGTCCCATGCCTCTACTGGTCCTCTGGAGGATACAGACAACTCGACCGCCTCAGCCATTAGGACGGCCCTCGCTTGACTACAGCTGGATGTCCCACCGGCTACCTATTTTCTGGTGTCCCCTTCTGCTGAGTATATTAAAGAGCTCCGTGCGTGGTGGCCAGACGTTAAAGCATTTTCACGGCCCTCGCTCCAATGCAGAATGCCCCCAAATTTGGTCTGGGTCATATGCCTTCCGTGAGGCCGGCAGTAGCCTCTATAATTCTGGCCCCAGACAAAGCCATGTGACCATATGCTTTGGGGCAGCTGCAATTGAGACCCTACATCGCACGGCCCAGGCGTCTGAGACATGACCACAATTAGCTGGCCTTTACAGATGGACAATTGCTCAAGCGGTGGCTGGCCCTCCTGCTAGATCCTGCCCCGCCAACCAAATACAAGATCTGTCCGTTTTCCAGGTGATTCAACAGGTTTTAGGGCACCGACGTTTTACCTGGCCAACACAACCTGGTTGTCAACCCCCCAGGCCCTCAAAAGGCCAAGGGGGGGGGGCGGAAGTGAGATTGGCGAGATGGCGATTGGTCGTTTTACCCTGGAGCAGCTCTCTTACTGGGCCGCTCACAGCCCCAACATTTGGGGGCTGACCACCTTGTCAGGGGGGTATCAACTACAATTTTGACGCCGGCCCCCAGTTTCTGGCCAGGTCAGGATGACTGTCATCCGAGACCTGGCGAGAGCCAATACCCTCAAAAAGGAGATCTCTACCCTGCTGGCCAATAGTTCCTGTGGAGGAGTTTTATTAAAAATATTTTCTAGTGCCAAAGACAGGCGACCTACGCTCGGTCCTCAACCTCGAGGTCTGAATGGGTTTTTACGGACAATACCATTCCACATGTTACGCACTGGGGAGATGCGACAGGCGCTCTCCTAGGGTGAATGGTTTACTACAATTGACCTGAAGGATGCGTAGTTTCATTCCCAATTGCAGAACACCACTGGAGGTTCCTGCAATTTGCCTTTCAAGGGAATCACTTTTACTTCCGGGTCCTTACCTTCGGATTTTCCCTGTCTCCCAGGGTATTTACTTGATTAGTGGCAGCAGCGATGTCTCCTCTACAGGCACGTGGTATCAAGATTCTTCTGTACCTCGACGACCGGCTCATATGTGCACCGAACCGCAAACAGGCTGTTCGAGACACAATGACTGTTCTCGAGCATATAGAACGCTTGAGCCTGAGGGTGAACTTCGGAAAGAGCAAGTTGGTTCCGGCACAGCGTACAGTCTTTCTTGGGGTCAGACTGAACACAATCATCCATGATAGCTTTTCCCTCTACCCAGCTGGTCAACAGCATTGTAACAACGCTTTCTGCTTTTCGAGGTGTGTTGACAGCCGCCTCCAGTGTGGTGCCTATGGGACTGCTCTCGTTGTGCCCAATGCAGATCTGGCTGAATGGTCTACACTTGGATCCGACAAGGTACGTGCACAGGTGCAAGATGATACGCATGTCAACACCAGTGTCTTGATTCCCTGTCTCAGTGGAGGGACAGGAGTTGGATTACACAAGATGTTCCATTGGGCTCGCAGGGTCGCTTGGTCCAGGGGGAGTGGCCCCAACATATGTACACAGAGCACATGTTCTGGAATGAATTGCTTTACAGCTGGCCCTGCGCCATTTCCTCAAGAATCTGCGAGGCAGGCACATACTAATTCGTTCTGACAACATGTCGGTGGTCTACTATGTGAACCACATGGGTGGAGTACACTCGGAGAGACTTATACAAGAGACTCAACGGCTCCTCCCGTTAACGACACTCAATTTTTCCTGCCTGAGAGCAGTCCTGGCAGAAGGTGTTACCGGGAATGGAAGCTTCACCCAGAGGTGGTGGAGAGCATCTGGGAGATTTTGGCAGGGCAAGGGTGGACCTGTTTGCTTCAAGGAGGCCACCCATTGTCCCCTGTGGTTCTCTCTGAGACACAGCACCATTCCTTTGGGCCTAGATGTGCTGGCGCACAACAGGCAGAAGGTGCTCCTGTACGCGTTTCCTCAGTTCCCTCTAATAGACCACACACTCCGCAGAGTCCTTCAGGAAGGACACAGACTACTCCTGGTGGACCCTTACTGCCAGCAAGGACGTAGTGTCTAATGCTGCGCAGGCTCTGCTGCAGCTTCCTAGGCGTCTCCTCCAGGACAGATCTCTTGTCACAGTTGGGGGAGGGCTCCAGCTATGGGTCTGGCCGCTACAAGGCCTGGATCAGGCTTCTCCGAGTTAGGCGGGGATGTAGAGCATACCATGAACAAAATGCTCGAGCACCATCCACACAACTGTGGTATGACAATCAATGGAAATTGTTTGAGAGGTGGTGACGTGACAGGGGACAGGACCCTGTACAATGTCCCATTTCATCTATTTTATCCTTTTCACAAGAACTTCTGAATCAGGGGTGGTCACCGTCTACCCTGAAGGTATATGTGGCAGCAATCTCCTGTCGACATATGGATTTTGATGGTAAAACTGTCAGCAGTAATAGGCATGTTTCCTTATTTGGAAATCGGACAGGTCAGGGGTTACTCTTTGCCCGGATGCCTCTTTTGTTCCCAAGGTGGCATCCGGGGCACCGGGTATTCAGCCGCGACAGCTGGCCCGCTTTGATACAGGAGAAGTGTGTGAACATCTATGGCCCGTCCGAGCACTAGATGTGTATGTAAAGGCAACCGCTGGGATAAGCAAAACAAACCGGTTGTTTGTTTTCTATGCTGGTTCACGTAGGGCCAGACGCTGTCTAAACAACGCTTGGCGCACTGGGTGGTAAGTACGATTATCCGGGCGTACAATGCCCGTGGCCACCCACTACCGGTAGAAGTGAGGTGTCACTCTACAAGAGGCATTACCACTTCCTGGGCAGCAATGACTGGGGTGCCTTTGGAGGTGATCTGTGTTGCGGCGTCATGGACTACTCCGCATACGTTCACCAGATTTTACAGAGTAAACATAGCTGCCCTCCATCCACTGGAGGGGGTTCATACGACAGGACACTTCTACATCCTTATAAGATATGCTGAATTAGGGTCTGCTGATTCCTCGTAACTGATATCAAGAAATCTGTGTTATCCAAAAATGCCTGATCAGATGTTTATCTTAATACACAGGATATTCTTTTGCGTAGTAGTCTTGTGAGGATGATTAGGTCAATGTATGGCTCATTTCTCCCAAACTTATTAGCTATTTTTTCTGATTACATAGACTCTTCTCTCTCTGTGGTAATATTATGTGTGGTCAATGTATATGACTAGAGGAAGTAAGACTCAAGCCCCCAACCGGGAGTGATTATAGACCTATCAAGAGGCCTCTATGTAATATGATTATGGTTTCATTGGACAAAGACCCTCTCTACAATATGAGAGACATGGCACTAATGTAAAACAGATGTTATTTACTAGGAGGTATTTAAGGACTGTGCTTCTTATACTCGGGGTCAGTCATTCAGTCTAGCAGTCTTTGCTGTGAGTGGCTGAACTCAGATATCTGAATAAAACTTGATATGAACCGGATCGAACAGCCTGGCTAAATTATTGGATCGTCTCTGCTCGATAACAGTAACCTTGCTGTTATCGTTACCCATTGCGTAATGCACTGCCCCTGGCGGTCAGGAGGGATGAAATAGAACGAGAGTTACGTATGTAACTGCGGTTCTATGACTCCTGATGACCGCCATGGCAGTCAGTCCTCGGAATTCTGGTACTTGCAAGAAGGTAAAGAAAACTGAGCTCTCGGTATCACATGACTATATAGCCCCATGTGGGTCACTTGGAGGTCACAAGTGACTTTGCGAATGCGCAAAGATGATCATTCGGTGCTTAATGTACCACCCCTGGCTGTCATCCGGGATTCTAGTGGAACTAGAACTGTTAAAGTGTTCTGAAGATGACTTACTGTGGACCACATTCTGTTTTAAAATCAATCCATTGTCTCATGGAGCAATCACTTTTAATGGAGACTTGGCGGGGCCCAGGAGCAGGTCTGTGAATAAAGATGGTGCAATGATTTTAAAAATAAAGAGGTATATTAAATGTCCAACTCCAGAGAAATTAAAACACTCTTGCTCACTGCTCACACTGTCTATTATTTATTTAATTTAGACAGAGTCCAGCCTTATACTGGACTGGTACGTTTTTAAAGTCTACATCACAAAAGAACACTAAATGGTAAACAATGAGTTGATGGATGGATGTTATATATAGTTTTGTTGAAGCCAGTAATAAGTTTCCTCTGATGTCACAGATGCTCTCTCCCTCTGCTCCTCTGCACTCTCACTCAGTCTTTCTGCACAAAGTCTCAGGCTTTTGCTGGAAATGGCTCAAAAAGCCTGGCTTCATTCTGACTCAAGCAGAACACATGTTTTATTCATGTAGGCACTAGATTTGGCTTTTAGATCCAGACACGGAGGGCTCTCTGGAGCTGCTGGTGTTAAATCAACTCTCTGCCCAGAGACCCGCCCTCCTCTGACACTGGCCCCAAAACTGACCCTATTAAACCAACGATGGCAGCGAGTATTACCCAATCAGAGGCAGAACAGGACGAGTCTTCACAAAATGTGGGAGGAACCATTTCTGTTGGATGGTGTATTAAAGACAACTTGGAAATACAAAGGCCGTCTCATATTAAATGAAAACAGTGTATGTGTTACAAAAAGACAGATGAATGCAAACAAGCAAATGAATAAGATGTAGTGTTGTTATCAAGAGTTCATTGCTTGCTTTTTTGTCTCCTCACTGTTAGAGCCACGAGCTCAAATGGAACTGCTGTTCTGCCATGTCTTCCTGTCTTCGTTGGAGACGATTGGAAGTGTTGACTGCTTTATTTAAGAACAGTGTTTCTGATTTCTCTTGTAATTGTACATGTTTTTATTTTTGCAGTTTCCAGAGGTTGATGACACTTGGTTTTAATGACTGTAAGTTCTGCTCTTCTCTTTTCAACAAACTAAAGGCCACCAGGACAAAACTCTGAAGAGATTTAACTCAGTTTAACTTTAGAAATCCCCAAGAGCAATTCATCTGTAGAAGATTTTACAGCTTTTATCCAAAGAAACTTACAAGTGAGAAAAACTATGGAAACAATTTTAAACACAAGGTAGCAAAAAGTGCATCAAAAACTAATCGGTTAAAACCCAGCACAATTTACAAAGCTAAGGATCGGAAAGAAATATTTAAAAAAATTTTTTTGAAGAGAAGGAATTGATAGAAAGGAAGTACAATTCAGTGATTGTCAGTCAGAAGAGATGTGTTTTCAGATGACTTGGATGTTGCCTTTGCCAGTCTCAGGGCTTCGATGACTGAGAGCAGTGCAGTTTCGTGGAATGTCCGCTCTTGAACCCAGACTGGTTCTGGTCCAGGAGGTTTTTCCATGTGAACTGGTTAAACACAACTTGCTCCAGAGCTTTGGCAGTAAAGGGAAGGAGGGAAACCGGTCTGTAGTTTTCTAACAGTGAAGGGTTTAGAGTGGGTTTCTTCAGTAGTGGTGTGATGCGGGCCTCTTTGAAAGCAGTGGGGAATGACCCAGTGGAGAGAGTTGAGTTGATGATGTGGGTGAGAGCAGGCACGACAGATGGAGAGATGGCCTGAAGGAGATGTGTGGGGATGGGATCCAACGGGCAGGTGGTTGGGTGGTTAGAACTAATGACATTGGAAATGTCTGCTTCAGTTAGAGGAGAAAAAGAGGGGAGCAAACACGTATCAGGGGTGTGGACGTGTTCAACTGGTGGTTGCGCAGAGAACTGCTGATGATGGTTGTTTTCTTTACAAAGAAAGACGCAAAATCATCAGCTGTTAAATCCGATCAAGGTAGGAGAGTAGGCAGACAAAGGAGGGCAGAGAAGGTTTTAAAGAATGGTAGTAGTCAGTTTTTGCAGAGATGATATCATCAGAGAAAATAGAGAGGAGAGACTGGTAGGTAGAGGTGAGTAGGATCTTTTGACTTGCACCATTTTCACTCAGCTGGCCGGAGGCTAGCACGATGCTCGCGTAGAACATCGGGTAACAAGGGGGCAGACGAGGATGTACGGGCTGGTCTAGATGTTAGAGGGCATAAGTTGTCCAAGCAGGATGTAAGCGTGGAGCACACGCAGTGTCAGTGGTGTTGGTGTTTATAAGAGAGAACTCATCAGGAGGGGGGAGTGCAGAAGAGACAGCAGAGGAAAAGTGGGGGAGTGTACGCAGACTGCGTCAGAAAGTGACCATCGGTAAAACAATTGCATGGTCTGGAGAAGTTAGATCAGAAGAGTGTCAAAAGTGCTGCAATTCTATGTTTTTATTTGAATTTAGACAAACACTCGTGATCAGATTTATTTTGTCTTTTTTGCTGGCAGTGAACATTTTAATGTAGTTGTCTGATTCTAAGGATGTGGAGGTCACAGAGCTTTTATTTGAATTATTCTACAAATAGTTCTGACGATGACTTACTGTGGACCACGTTCTGTTTTAAAATTAAAAAGTTGATCCATGGAATTTTCACTTTTAAAGGAGACTTGGCTGGGCCCAGGAGCAGGTCTGTGGATAAAGATGGTGCAGTGGTTTTAGTGCTGACCTCTGACCTGGAGAACAGTGGTGGACCGTTAGAGATCCTCATCTCACCTCTGAGCTTTGGGGGGGTCAGAGGCTTTAGAGGGAGGGGCTCCATCCTCTCTGTGCTTACTCTGATCCATGCTCAGTCCAGAGCCCTACAAAATGACACAACGTGAACAAACTGTAAAGGACACTCATTAATCCTTTCCTCTGTTCTACACTGCCCCCTACAGCTACAGACCAGTCACTGCAGCTCAACACACTAAACTAAACCAGCACCATGTGTTTGCTACAGTCCTGTCCAGGTCAGAGTTATCTTTCCATGTTCAGCCTCACAGCCTTTGTTCTAATCATTCCTTTATATTCTTCTGCTTACTGCCATTAGGGGTCAATGGGCCTCACAACAAAGCAACCAAACAAAACAAATGTGGACAAATCATAAAAAAGGACTAAACTTATAGCAGGCCTTTTTTCATCAACGCTCAGTGCATCTTTGACTTAAAGCGAAAGTGTTCACAACTGTTTGGTTTAAAAAGAGTTTAACCACTAAATTTTTGAACCTTAACTAACTCTTGGTTCCATTTTTCTCTCATTATATTTAAGCAGCTCAGTGTAACACAGACAGTCCTAATATGTACAAGAACAATGAGGTCTGTCCTCCATTTTGTCTGTTCTTCAGATGTGACATCTTTCTCAGATACGTTCTTGATCTGTTGCTTCCACTTTAACTCTAAGGAGTAACATCCTTTCTAGATTATTTCAGTTTCTTATAACATTTATAACAATCAGTGAAAAACAAAGAGCCCACAGACAGATTACAGAGAAAACTCACCACTCCTCAGCAGAAACAGTTCGTTGCAGTGAAGCTACATCCTCAAACCCAGAAACAGGATGTGGTGAACACAAGTTACAAGAGCACAAATATAAAATCATCGTTGACTCATGGACAACACTGAGCCAGTGTCAGTTGTGAGACTGCTGCAAACTCTGCTCCTCTCTGTTTTATTTCTACCTTTGTTTTCTTAATTTATTTCACAAAAGCTGTGGCACTTTTGTATCTGTAAGTGAGCAGTACTCCTCCTCCTCTCAATCTGTCTGTGAAGTAAAAAGTTAAATCCAAAGCATCTGGACGTTTGTATATATTTTCTATTTAACCTTTATTTAGCCAGAAAGGTCCCATTGAGATAACAAATCTCTTTTCAAAGGAGTCCTGGACATGAAAACAGCACAATTCTCAGTTACAAAAACAATAAATACAACACAGAATACAACATACAAGACAATCTCCTGTATAAAACCATGCTCTCAATATAAGTGGCAGGTTAATTAAGGCTAAAGTCTGTTCACACTCATACTTCACTAATGTTTCTGTCCAACACATGTCTTCACTCTGTCTCCGAGTTTTAATCATTATTACAGCAGGTAATTGATCAGATTAAACAGTAAATATCCCTCCCTCTTCATTAAACTCACTGTCTGGACACAATGCTCAGCCTCATTTCTCTGCTCCATCAAAGATGGGGCCATCCCGACCCCGGCAGGTGTTTATTATGTGGTCCCAGGACGTCCCACCGTTTTCTCACTTTCCACTTTAACTTTAGTTGGAAGCCTTACTCTTGGCCTCGACCAGATCTGGAGCCATTTTCTTCTAAAACTTTAATCTCAGTGCTTTCATATTTCAGCTCTGGGTAGAAGACAATCTAAGTACTGTTTTTTATTCTTATTCAGAGGAAATGTTGGACTTAATCCTGGGCCTGACTCCTACACTTTTATCTTATTCTTTCTGTATTTTTATTGATATGACTCTGGTCTTAATAATCCTTGTCTTTTTACATCCGGCCCAGTCCTACAGCTGCAGCACTGCACTCTCTCAGACCCAGCACCTGTCTTTCCCCCAATGAACTTTTTACTACAACAGCTCTTCCTCTTCCTGTCCTCACCAAAGTCCCATCAAGAAAAACTCAGAGAGCAACACTTTTAAAAAAGACAACCACATTTGTTCAGCTCGGAGAAGTAAGAGGATTTAAATGTGCATCTAAACTCTCGTAGCCTTGTCCCAAAGTGGATGAATTTAAAATGATGCTAAAACAAAGGAACACATAAAAACAGTCTCTGAACCTTGGCTTACTCCTGCTGTCCCCCACTCCTTCCTCTCAATTGTAAATGATTCACTCTATTGTAAAAACCCAAATGGAAAAACTGCTGGAGTTGTCCTGTATGTCAATCAAAAATATGTGCCTGCTTTAACAAAAATCAAAACAGACACAGAGTCAGTGCAACTGGTCCTGGATTTTACACATCAACATTCAACTAGCCTCATCGTAACATCTAATAGTCCAAACAATAAGACAGGGAAGTATTTCCCTGTCTCAGATCTCCAGTCCAATAAAAGCAGCAAAGACAAAATAGTTTGTGTTTCTGGAGGATTCTCAAATCTGCACAGAATTTGAACAAATATATCAGGTGATTTTAATGTGCATGTGGATAAAGTTTGTGACAGGATTGCCAAAGAACTTTCTAACATGTTTTACCTTAGCCTGACCTGGTCCGTAATAGGTTTAAGCTGGCTGACTTGGTCTGTAACAGATTGATTCTTGGTAAATGTTGATGTGTTTGATCCTGGTCTTGTTCCAGCTTTAGTCTGAACAGAAGAGGGCTCTCTAACGTTTTATATTTTTACACAAGGCTCAAGGTTTACAAAGTGGTAGAGTTTGACACCTTTACTGTCCATCTCATCAGGTAACATCCAGGTGTTCCTGTGAAGTGTGAGGACCCAACAAAACAGGACAAGCACCTCCTTTTGGGGAACCTTGAGCAGGTTAACAGCTTCTCTCGTGCTGCCACAGCAGGAATATTTTAATAGATTATATTTGTATTAATTTATCCCAAAAACTACTAAACCTAGTTTACCCAAACCTGAGGTCTTTCTTTGGGACCTTTTTAAGCCATTTTTGTAAACTATCATACAAAATGTCTAAATTATATTAACAAACTCTTCAAAGGGTTAAAGGAAATCTAAGGAACTAAGACAGAAGGTGCCCTCCAGAAAGGCCCAGTAGAGCAAAGCATGTCAGATGTTTACCTCTGGACGGTAGGTAAACCTTTTAAAAATTTGTCCATCACAATTGTCACTTCTCAGTTCTCATGTCAGTGTGACTGTAACAACAGCTGAGAATTTATTTTATACCATTTTCTAAAAGCATATTCGGTCCAAATGAGTTGCAGACAATTGAAGGGTTGTACTTAAGCATCAAGCAGTGAACATCTTGGGGATATTGAGACTTTTTAAAAGTTATGATGTTCACCTAAGGCTTGAACGCATACGCTGCCACTATAAAGTCAAACTGTTAGATATTTAAACAGCTCTGTAGTTACCCCAGACAATTTATTTTAATGTTTTCCACTAAACCTGCAAGTGTGCACTCTTCACATTCTAGATGCCATTAATGCCAATGAGAGACAACATCAGATGAGGTAATCAGTTTTGTAGAGAAGAAATCATTTCATGTGCCAATCCCACAGCATTGCCAATATGTGAGGAGTCTGGCCAAGTCTTAAAATATCTGTTCTTTAACCCTGTCTTACTTTAGTCATCGCCGCCTGTTCTGCCCTTTATCTCAAACGCCTTGCTTGAGTATGCAGTCAGATAACGCCTCCCAAAGACGACAGACACTGGAGTCAATTTTCAAACTTTACTGTTGTCCAAGGAATAACGTAAAACTGTAGAAATACAAAATAAAATACAAATTCTACTGTAAGTACAGAGTACACAACAAACAAAGGCTCTTTTCATCACATAGTTACCATTAACTATATCAGAAGTATATCACAATTCACAAACAAGAATATATCTACATTTGGCGTAAGATATGACAATTTAGAGTAAGTACACATAGAAGATAGTATATAGTGATATCTACATACCAAAAGTGCATTCAACACAACTTAAATCGAAGAACAACAATAGCCATGCCATCTGGCTCTTCCCTTCTGCCGCTGAAGCTCGGCTCACATTAGTGACGTCATCACATACAAACTCAAACGGCGATACTACCTGCAATACTTAACTTTGACCAAAAGGGGGCACTATAAGACTTACTAATCGAACCACAACATAGAGGCAGAATGTTCATAGAGAACAGCACACTCCCCGTCTGGTATTCAGGAAATACCAAATCTTCATCTCTCCTGAATCAACCCTGAACTATTTAGAATTGTCATGAAGGAGGAGTATTATCTCCTTGATAGGTCTCAGAAAATATTGGGGTCCATCTTTCCCAATGATTTTCACTTGCACTTTTCGTACTTGTCCATCTTGGCTGGGGTAAGTTTCCGTTATGATGCCCAGGGGCCAATGGTTCCGTTTAGACTGAGAGTCTTTGAGCAGAACTATGCATCCTTTGGAAATATTGGACTTTTGATGTTGCCATTTCCGTCTTGGCTGAAGGGTCGAAAGGTACTGTTTACGCCATCTGTCCCAGAAGGTATTAGCGAGACTCTGCACTGCACGCCACTGTTGTCTATACAGATCAGGCTTCCCAAAGTCCCCAGGTGGATCTGAGCCGGCACCTGTCTTTTGGGTAAGTAAAGTAGCGGGTGTGAGGATGAAAGGATCTGCCGGATCGGCTGACACAGGTATCAGTGGCCTGTTGTTTATAATGGCAGTGACCTCAGCCATGAAGGTGGAGAGTACCTCATGTGTGAGTTTAGAGGATGTCATTTGAAGAAGCATAGAATCCAAGATCTTGCGAGCAATGCCAATCATCCTTTCCCATGCACCGCCCATATGCGAATGCGGAGGGTTGAACGTCCATAGGCAGCTGTTATCTGAGAGAAATTGTTTCACTGCCATTTCGTCGACATTGAAGCAATTTGCAAGTCCTTACACGCCTCGATGAAATTGGTCCCTCTGTCAGAGCGAATGTGTTTCACAGGACCCCGGATTGCCAGAAACCTCCTCAAAGCATTAATAAAGCTGGAGGTATCCATGGACTCAATCACCTCTATATGAACGGCTCTGATACTTAGACATGTGAAGAGCACCGCCCATCTTTTGCTTTCTGCATATCCGCCTCTTGTCCTCACGAGCAGATACCGACCAGGGCCCGAACACATCTAATCCAACATGTGTGAATGGAGGCTTCATGCTGACCCTGTCGGCCGGCAGGTCCGCCATTTTTGAGTCTCACAGCCCCTCCTGAGCCTGCGACAGATAACACAGGAATGGACAAGACTGTTCACACGTCGTTTGCCTCATATTATCCAGTAGCCGGCAGACCTTATCGCTCCCTCTGTGAAGTGGCGACCCTGATGATATATCTGCTCATGAAAGTGTTGAGTTAGAAGTAACGCTACGTGGTTCCTACCTGGTATAATGAGGGGTCTCTTTTCTTCAGAACCTAAATCCGTTTGGACCAGACGACCTCCAACTCTCAACAGTCCGCTCTGATCAATGAAGGGATCTAGTTTTCTTAGTGTACTGGTTTTGGGAAGTATCTTGTTTTGTTGGAGGTGCTGCAGCTCGTCGGCGTATGTCTCCTGTTGAACAGTCCGTATGATCGCTTCCGTGCTCTGAAGTACTGTGTCAGCACTAAGAGGAAGACTGCAACAGTGCCATCCTTTGCAAGCATGAGGAGTGTTGCTTGGTCCCTGCCTATACGAGCGAGCAATATGAATCAGCTTTCCAACAGCTCTGTTCAGTCGGCTCCAGTCCGGCGTTCAAAGCGTTTTGAGACCTTGGTGCACAATACTGTCACTTCTGGACGAACTTCTGAATCTTGATCAGGATCGACGAGTGCAAAGGGTTGTCTAGGGAATGTCTGTGTTCTTGGGTGTTGTAAGAATGCCGGTCCACTGAACCAGATGGTGTCTTGTAATTTGGTTGGGGCTACTGGTCGTGTAGCGACATCAGCTGGATTATGCTCTGAACTCACATAATGCCATTGCTCCGGATTGGTGCTGTGTCGAATTCTCTGTACCCGATTGCTTACATAGACGTGGAACCTACGTTTCTCATTGTAGATGTAGCCAAGAACCACTCTGCTGTCTGTGTAGAAGGTAGTCTTATTGAATTCGACAGCAATCTCTGCAGTGATTGATTCCATCATGTTCACGGCCAAGACAGCTGCGCAGAGTTCCAGGCGAGGTATAGTGTGTTCTGGTTGCGGCGCCAGCCTCGCTTTGCCTGTGATGAAACCCAAATGACAATCACCATTGGGGTCGACTGTCTTGAGGTAGGCAACTGCTGCAATTACTTTCTCGGAAGCATCGGAAAAAAACACAGAGTTCCTTGAACTCGGCGCCTGACGTTGATGTGGGCCCATAGCTCCTTGGGACTTGTACATGTTGCAGTTCTTGCAGGGAGTCGCACCATTCCTCCCACACCTTTTGTTTGTTTGCAGGTAAAGCTGCATCCCAATCAGAAACGTTCTCGGTTAATTCCCTCAGTAGTACTTTGCCTTGAATTGTGATAGGGGCAACAAATCCTAGTGGGTCGTACAAAACTGTTTACTACAGACAGTAGTCCACGCCTAGTGTAGGGGCCTTTTCCTCTTTGGACATGGAAGGTGAAGCAGTCTGTGTCCAGATTCCAAAGCAAACCGAGACTGCGTTGCATAGGAAGTGAGCTAACGCCTAAGTCCAGTTCTTTCAGTGAGTTGGCGTAATCTTCAGATGGGAAAGCTCTCATGACTTCCCTGCTGTTTGAAGCCAATTTATGTAACTTCAAATTAGATCCGGCCAGCATGTCCTGTGTCCTTTTTAACAGGGAGATAGCCGTCTCTGGAGAGGACGAAGATTTCAATCCATCGTCCATGTAAAAATCTTGCTCAACAAACTGACGGGCGTCTCGACCGAATTCCTGTTCTCCTCTCGAGCCGCAGCGAAGACAGTAAATAGCCACTGCTGGAGAAGGGCTGTTCCCCACGTGTACCTTCATACGGTATTCCGTGACCTCATCCTCTGGGTTGTTATCACGAAACCAGAGGAACCGGAGATAGTTTCTGTCTGCAGGTCGAACTTTAAAGCAGTGGAACATTTGTTGACGTCCACCATGAAAGCAACAGGCTCCTTGCGGAAACGCATGAGGACACCGAGGAGACCGTTGTTGAGGTCGGGACCCGTCAAGAGAACCTTGTTCAGTGATGTGCCTTTGCATTGGGCACTCGAATCAAAGACCACTCGGATCTGGGATGGTTTCTTTGGGTGGTATACGCCCGGTAAATACCAACACTGGTCGTTGGTGCTAACTGAAGGAGCTATTTCAGCGTGATCATTTTGGAAGAGCTGCTCCATAAAGGCTACAAAGTCCTTTTTCATATCGGGCTTTCTCCTGAAAGATCGTAGAAGTGAATTGAAGCGTTGCACAGCTTGGGGGCGATTATTCGGAAGATATTGCCTTGGTTGCTTGAACGGGAGTGGGGCAACCCATGAATTTTCTTCATCTTTGTAGACTTCTCGGTCCATGATCTGCAAAAATGTCTGTCCTCTATAGATGGGGCCACTTTCGTCATCTTTTGTCCTCTGAAATACATCCCATTCCCGCAGGCTTGCAGATTCCTCCTGAATGAAGGGCACGCTTTGGGATCTATTCTTTACAGTGTAATTGTTGGGACATGGGTGAAAGTATGTTGGCTGACCATTCTCCATAACGTTGGTGTGGTAAGTTTGAACGGAGGTAGGTTTGTGAACCTTCCCAAGACACATGTCTCCGACAATTACCCATCCTAAATCCAATTTTTGTGCGAATGGAGCATTAGGTGGCCCATTCACTTGCTTATGGGCTTTGTGGACACGGATCATGTCTCTGCCTAGCAGGAGAAGAATGGGAACGTGATGATCTGGTTCTGGAATGTATCTCGCAAGATGTTTTAGGTGCCTGTGGTTACTGACCACTTCTGGAGTGGGGATTTCAGAGCGATTGTCTGGAATTTCGTTACACTCAAGTAGCACTGGTAAGGGTAAAACTAATCTTGCATCCAAGGATTCCACTTGAAATCCTTGTGCTAGCCTGCCTTCCGTTCGACTACGCCCGCGCATGTTTTGAGCGTATAGGCTACATTACAATCTGTTATGTCAAACAGATCGAAAAATTCAGACCTAGCAAGCGATCTGTTGCTTTGATCGTCCAGTATAACATATGTTTTGACTGCTTTTTCTGGGTGGCCTTCAGGGTATACTTTTACAAGACATACCTTAGAGCATGAACGTGGAAGTTGAGTGGCTCCACATATCTCTGTACAAGCTGAGGAAACCTCAGATTCCATGGACACGCCCTCACTCATTTCGTGATCTTCCAATGTCAGGGGTCTTGGTCCTTTCACCCATGGTGCCGGGCCTGGATGGAGCGCTGACATGTGGGCGCTGCTGCCACACTCTGAACATTTAATCTCCTGGTCACAGCTTTTCGCCATGTGCGAAACAGAGTTGCAACATTTAAAGCATATCCCTTGTTGTTTGAGCAATGACTTTCTCTCTTCCATTGATTTCATCCTAAATCCTCTGCATCTGGACAAAGGGTGGGGTTTATTGTGTAAAAAGCACTGCATTGAAGGGTTTACCTTATTTTTGAGCTCCCTGAAAGCTGAAGAATTTTCAGAGGACACTTGTGTCTTGTGTGCGATGACAGCTCCGGGAAAGATAGGTCTGTTTAACTGTCTGTTTGGTTTACGGGACGCATTTTTGCTTGCTGACACACAAAGTCTACTAAAAACTTGAAGGGTGGAAAGGAAACCCTGTAGTCCCCTTTGTACTTAGTCCCCACAGTGAGCCACCTTTCTTGTAAGCTGAATGGTAATTTTTGTATTATTGGATTTGCTCCCCGTGGAGTGTCTAGATAGGAGAGACCCGTCAGATCCCCGTCCTGCTTCGCCGCTTGAATTTCCGTGAGCAAATCTCCCAGCTCGCGCAGCCTGTGATATTCCCTGTTGGTTATTTTTGGGAAATTCTCCAATTTCTTGAAAAGAGCACTTTCTACCATTTCCGGAGAACCATATGTTTCATAAAGTCTCTCCCAAATCAAACTGAGCCCCTGTAGAGGATGGTTAATATGCACTGCTCTGATTCGTTTTGCATGTTCGGCTGACTCACGTCCCAGCCATCTTACTAGCAGGTCCATCTCCTCGCTAGGTGAGAGGTCAAGGTCTTTGGTGGCATTAATGAAAGATGCCCTCCATGATCTGAAAGTCTCTGGATGATCATTAAACTGCGTAAGGCCAGAGGACACCAATTCACGTCTTGCTATAAACTTGGACATCGGACATTTGATTGGTTTCAGAGAGATCACTGTTTCCGTTCAGCTCGTGAGGGTGGAGTTGCCTGGCTCCGAGAGTGGTCGGCGGCGTCCGCCTGTCTACGCTCCTTTGGTCAATGCCTTGAAATGCTGTAATATGTTGATGATATGCATCGTGGGGTGACCCGGAGAACACCTCATGCTGACCGAGCGTGTAAACTGTCGTCCATGGGTTGCAAAAGGTAGAGTACTGCACGTGTTTTGCATTAGTAGGTTGGGACTTGGGTGGTGTGGCATACCGGCTATGCTGATGACCCTGCTGCAAATAGGATTCCGTGATTGTATTTCTTGCGCTTCAGAAGCGTTTATGGCTCCATTATCGTAAACGGCATTAGTACTGGCATTTGTGGGTCCACAAGGCTATTTGCCTGCTCTGATAGGTAAGCTTGTGTGCGTTTTGTTGCATCTTCTATAGGTAGCTCTATTACGCTTGAAATCCCTTTACTTTCTTGCTCTGCTGCTGACTCTAAAGCCTGTGCTTTCGCTTGTATTGATGCAGCTCTCTTTTCCAGTCTTAAAGTCTCCAATGATACCTCAAGCTGGGCCTTTTGTATTTTCAGTTCGCTTTCCTTCTTAGCAAACACTATTTCTGCTTTAGCTGCTTCTGCCTCAGCTCTAGCCATTGCAGCGGCTGTGGTTACTGCTAATGAGCCTCGTGAGTGTCGTGACGAACATGTTGCATTGGATGCTCGCCCCAGTGATCCAAATTTGGAGCTTGACTTTGACATTTCAGAAGGAAGGTTGCCTCATGAGCTTGTCTGCTCCCCGCCGTAGAGTTAGGAACCAGAAGTTGGTTTTCGAAGGGGTTTTTGTTTTACTGTTCTGCCCTTTATCTCAAACGCCTTGCTTGAGTATGCAGTCAGATAACGCCTCCCAAAGACGACAGACACTGGAGTCAATTTTCAAACTTTACTGTTGTCCAAGGAATAACGTAAAACTGTAGAAATACAAAATAAAATACAAATTCTACTGTAAGTACAGAGTACACAACAAACAAAGGCTCTTTTCATCACATAGTTACCATTAACTATATCAGAAGTATATCACAATTCACAAACAAGAATATATCTACATTTGGCGTAAGATATGACAATTTAGAGTAAGTACACATAGAAGATAGTATATAGTGATATCTACATACCAAAAGTGCATTCAACACAACTTAAATCGAAGAACAACAATAGCCATGCCATCTGGCTCTTCCCTTCTGCCGCTGAAGCTCGGCTCACATTAGTGACGTCATCACATACAAACTCAAACGGCGATACTACCTGCAATACTTAACTTTGACCAAAAGGGGGCACTATAAGACTTACTAATCGAACCACAACATAGAGGCAGAATGTTCATAGAGAACAGCACACCGCCAACATTAAAGGTTTGTTTTTCATTATCCTTTAAGTCTCACTGGTCACAATTCATAGATGTTTTTAAATATTTTTTATAAGGACAGTCACACATTGGGCCTCAGTTTCATTGTCGCATTATTACATGCTTGTTAAAAGTCAAAACAAATCACGTGGTATACATTTTGGACGTCATCACGTTAAACTTTCTGAAGGAAAGTGAGTAAAGTACTTGTTATAAAGCAACATTACATACAGTCCAGTAATTACACGTCAACATGCATTTGGATCAGATTCAGTTTGTAATAAAGATGCAACTGTGACTGTTCACAGACAGTGTTGTTGACAGAGAGGGGCTACTCCGAGATCTCAAACAAACTCAGTCTCTGAAGTTCAGGTGCAGCTGTTGGACGTGAGGGAAGAATATATCATGAGTTCTCTCTCCTGATGAAGAGGTGTATGAGCAGATATTAACAGATGGTAAGAATAAGTTGGACTTGCATCTAAATGTTGTTTTTTTTTACACCACTATTATAGTAGTAAGCTCTTTACATTAAGACTCCATTTACTAGTGTTAGAGCTGGAACTTCACTGGAGGCAAGGTGGGTTATGTGTCTTGCCCAAGGACACATCAACAGTATGTGGGTGGAGAGCGGGATGTTATTATGTTTTGGGATGTTTCGAGCAGGGATCGGACTGCCCACCCACCCGATGGCTGCTCTACCACTGAGCTACTGCCGCCCACAGTTAAGATTAATCTTTGCCCGCACCTCCAGTAGAATTACCAATAGATTCAATAGATTGTAAAAATGGGTAAAAAAACATACTTGTATTTTTTTCAAAAGGCTTGGTTGTGGAAAAATGTTAATATAAACAATTGTGCTGATAAGTTTGTGTGCCAATGAAAATTTTATGAACTGGAATATGGCTTAAAGGCTCCATTTAAATGTTTCTGCTCTGCTCAAACCCCTAGAACCCAACACTTTGAACTTCTGCAGAGTCACTCACTGTTCAACTAGTCATGGCCCAGGACCTTAGTGAACAACTAAGCTTCCACGTCTATTGTTCCCTACAGCATCCAGTTTTCCTGGCTCTTTCACTGTACCTAAATGATGAGAGAGCTGCACACTTTCCTACCTAACTCCCAAGGCAGCTATAGGACACTCTTCTGCACATGGGACTCTTCCACCTCCTGATGTCTCCAGGGTACCTTCTGTTACCATGCTCTTGAAGAGGTTTTCCTTCCATTGTGATTGCCTGCACTGCTCCTCACGTATTCCACCTAGACCGTGTTGTCTCCACTATATAGTCCGTGTATTTTTCCCTGTCCAGCCCCAGAGTATCTTGTTATTTAATGTCTAACTTTGCAGCAAATTCCTTGTGTATGACTACCTTTTACTGAAGAATTTGATATTGCTCATTCTTTTGAATTTGGTTGCCCTATATTTGACCATGAACAAGATCCCGGATAATTTAGTTAAAATGTGAAACAAACCAAAACCATTAAAAACAATTCTCCATTATAAACAAAAAGGCAGCGTTTGGCACATTTTGGCACCACATGTTTTTGTTTGCTTGCTGTTTGCTCTGTTTTTGGAGTAAATGTAATGTATAGCTGAGTCTCAGCTGATGATGGAATGTGTATTGTATCAAACCCTATGGTCCCCAAATGTGACAGGCTTAAAGGGTTAAACATGAGCTAGGCTAATTTTCAAATGACCATCTACCATTCTCAGAGCTTAGAGCGCTCTACTTTTATGTTTTAAACACAAATGTGAGAGTGAGAGGTCAATGAAGCTGACACTGAGTCAAAAATGAAGCCAGTGAAAACAGACAGAAGCACTTTTCTACAATCTGTGAAGTAAAGAAGTCTTACATAGCCCTGGTAAAGGAGCACTAAAGCCACTCCTTCAGCTGCTGCACAAATCTGTCCTGTTTTTCTACAAATCACCTCAGACCACTGTGTTTCCATTTCTAATGACATTCTAGCTGAAAGAAAAGGCTCTAGTGTGACTCTAATGTATAATAGTGTTAAATGTGGAGCAGTGTAAGTGTAGCTCAGGAGCAACACATAACACATTATAGTTAACCTTTGACCTGGAGCTGTCAGCAACATCCACTTAATTATGTCTCAATTTATTTTGTGCTCAAGGCTTTAAAAACTAGAACTAGTGTTGTGTAAATGAAAAAACACTCACAGTGTAAGTGTCAGTCCCATTTATTAAAGCACAGACCCAACTATTAAGTCAGATGAAGCTGCTTCTGCTGCTGGCCTCATGAGGTGCTCAGCTCCTAAATCTCTAAGATAGACTCTCCTGCTGTTCAACAGAGAAAATACACTCTTCAACACAAACATCAGCTGAAAAAGAACAAGACTCAACTCAAAGACTGGGTTTTTATTTATTAAACTTGTACTTTTCAATTAAAAATTATCGAGCCCCCTGTTCAGGATAAATATAAAAGTCCAGATGGGATTGAAAGGACTGAAGTAGAAATGGTGAGTGAAAGTTCATTCTTAAGTGTCATTATTTAACACTAGCTCAGTGTGAAATCCCACAGAACCTACATAAAGTCACAAATGTTCAAAAGTCCAAAATCAAACGTGTGTTGTTGATTCAAAGGCCCTAAACATATTGGAGCAGTCTCTAATAGAGACACACATGACATATTGTAGAGATCTGGGTGTTATAATAATTTTAATTCTTATGTTTAGAGTTACTGGGGGCTTATAGTTCTCTTCAGGTCATGTCAAATTCATGTCATGTCCTTCGTGCTAATCCAAGCAGGAAGTAGACATAACAGGACTGAAACATGGCTTGTCACGGGACTTCTTGCACCTGGACCATTGTGAACGCCTCTCACCAAGGACGTCACTGTGTTGTATATAATCCCATGTTTTGTTTACATCTGGGAGCAAAACCCAGCATCTGTACACTTGTACTGTGTGTCTCTTTGCTCATCCTTGCAAGGATTAAAACCTGACCATTGCTTGTTAAATTATAATCGGTCTCCGTGTCTCTCTGGTTAAATATATGGATATAAAATATTCCTATAACATTTGGGGGCTCGTCCGGCATGCTGCTGTCGAGGTAGGCGGAGACCCAAAGGCTCACAGGAGGAAACATTTGGAACAAAATATATATGTCGTCAAATCTTTAATCTCCTCTCTGCTGTGTCACACAAACGTAATACAATATCTGTTCTTTAACAGACTATTTATAAACTTTTCTCATAATTCAAAAGCACATTCACCTTCTGTAGATGTCTGTTTGTGTGCATATGTGTTTATGTTCCTGACCTGTTCAAGGGTCAGTCAAAGGTCCCTCTCTTGTCTGGACCCAGTGTCGGCCTCCTCTCTTGTTCCCAGTGCCCTCTCCTCTGCCACGCCCACCACAGCCCCGCTGCCGGTCTCCATGGCAACCATGGCCAATGGTGCATTTTTCCTCGGAAAATCACATTACATTCACATTAAGGTCAAGTTTAGCACAATTTTCCAACTTTAATTTACAAATTCCTCTTTGGTCTCTCTCAATAGATATAGTTTAAACTGAATACAGATAAACATCTGTCTGGAATATGTTATATTACCGTTTGTTTTGCTGCTGTCTTTCTGCAGCATCTCAGCCGACAGGAGCAGGTGTGTGGGAGAGGGCAGAGGAAGTTTGCACTGGTTTGAGCGGAGAGGCCGAGACCTAAAATCTCACAGGACATAAAAGAAAAATACAAATGATTAGTGTTTTGAAGTCCATGTGTACCTTCCTTTTTTAAAAACTCATTTTTCTTTTCACAAAATGGCTTCTCCCCTTTTTTTTTTTTTTCTGTTACACCGGAAGCCTAGAAAAATATCTTCCATAAGCTATTTTTAAGCCATTTTTCTTTCTCGTAATTGTTTAAATCACTGCTTTCAACTCAGTACTCAAACTTTTTCCACAAAACCATTAACCCTTTGTTAATGTTCACATTCTTAAACATTAGACATTCAACAATGGCGCCCATTCATACAACATTAATCCTAATACACAGCTTTTTTTAACTGCTTTTAACTTTAGATCAACATTATACATTATTTTATTCTCAAAAGTATAAGCCCCTCACTCGTAGGCTTTTCTTCTTATTCAGATGGATCAAAATAAGGTTATATCAACCGAACACTTGTGTCACAATGTTAGATTTTCTGTTACTATTTTTCTAATTAACTCCTTGCATGCAGGTATTTGTAATTTACATAAATACAGAAATACGTATTTCTTGCTATTTTTCCTCAGATGGATCAGATTCTCTGAATCACATTAACTTATCTTAGCTTAAGCTTTAAGTTAATTCTTTTTCACATTCAGGCTGACTGATGTTAGTTCTCATTATTCAGACTGAATCAACTTCTTTCAATAAAATCAACTGCATTCAATCCACAGTCGCATCACAATCACTCTCTCAAACACACTTTTTACTCAGCCTTTTACTCACTAACCCTTCAGGTTAGGTAAACTTCATTAAAGCCACTTACTTCTGTGGGCTTTATCTCACTGCGTCACACAGTGAACACTTCAAAGCAGGCCTGCCATTTTTCCAAGTCTCAGACTAGACTTTGGACCGGACCCATGTATCTCACTTAAAGGTGTTAGGCTAAGAATCTCGATAATAGTCCATACTGAGTTACCTGTGTGTCCAACACACCTTGCATGACCGGCGTCCATAGATAAAGGCCAGCCTTTGAGAGCAGCGCGTTAGGACCCGTGTTGTTGATCTGTATCAAACCTTGTCCTCACCTGGACCAGCTACATCCAGACCTCATACTCCCTATTGTAATCAGGCATCTTCTCTATACCGTAGAGCTCGCACGTGATCATTCGTGGGAGTCAGATTCAAAGACCCATAAAAACTCAAAGAGCACCAGGTATCTAGACAGCTTACAATCCAGCAAGATTACAGTCTCTAACACCGATCAACATCAAACTTGTCCCGTTAAGGCCTCACTTACACTTATAGGTAAGGTCTTGACACAAAACACACGCTTTTTTTTCCTCCGTCCCACTGGACGGACAGTGTCCAGCGTTCTTCTACCGTTATGATAATCACATGTAAATATTCTCAGATAAACACATGCAATCACCGAACCAGCAGAAGTAACCCAAACCACTACTTCCGGAAGGTTTGTTCGTTCCATTCACCATTCACACAAAAATAAAATTTTAACCAGCTGGTTACCTGAATCAAAATTCCAATGGTCCAGTTGTTCCTCAGCCGGACGTCTTTGAATGTCTCCTCTCTTTTTCTCTCTTTTTCTCTCTTTGTTCAGATATCGTCACTGAGTGTCAGTGAAGGTCTGGCCCGTACTATTTAAAAACAATAGTCTCGGGACTTACAGAGAAATGCTTTGTGCATTTCCCCCGTGCACGTCAGTTTCACTTTTCTGCATGAGAAACATCAGATATTGATATCCCGGACGAGCCCCCAAATGTTATAGGAATATTTTATATCCATATATTTAACCAGAGAGACACGGAGACCGATTATAATTTAACAAGCAATGGTCAGGTTTTAATCCTTGCAAGGATGAGCAAAGAGACACACAGTACAAGTGTACAGATGCTGGGTTTTGCTCCCAGATGTAAACAAAACATGGGATTATATACAACACAGTGACGTCCTTAGTGAGAGGCGTTCACAATGGTCCAGGTGCAAGAGTCCCGTGACAAGCCATGTTTCAGTCCTGTTATGTCTACTTCCTGCTTGGATTAGCACGAAGGACATGACATGAATTTGACATGACCTGAAGAGAACTATAAGCCCCCAGTAACTCTAAACATAAGAATTAAAATTATTATAACACTGGGAAAAACAGACAAAACTACAATAAAACCTAGTGTTCTTCTGCAAAAAGCTGCTTTAAGAATTATAAATCCAACCGACTCTCTTCAGCAACAAACAAGCTGTGATCATACAGAAGCTGGAACATACTCACAGCTCTTGTCTTGTGTTCCAAACATCACAGTTGTGACATGAAGCTGAAGAGATCAATAAATGTGAGGGACATGTCTGACACTGAGCTCATTAACAGAGAACATTAGTCAAGTTGATTTCTACAACGTCAGTGACTAAAGTGTCCAAAGAATCAAAGAACACAAGCACCTAACATTACTGAAGTGACCTCTGACCTCCTGTTCAGGCCCTGTCAGGAGTCACGCTGCAGTTCTCTGTGCTCCTGTAGGCGGCGCTCAGAGTCCTGGTCCAACCCTGAACAGAGACAAGTGGAAAAGTCCAACTGTGTTGAAGGAGCACTCTCAGATTCATTTTCACACAAATATATTTGTGATGTTTGATTTGATCAAAGACCTGAGATCAAAGTGAATAAAGCCTTTGCAGAAGATCAAAGCCTTCACAACATCAGCAGCTGTCAAACACAAAAGTCACGCCCCTGGAGGTGGAGCAGTAGAACTACAGCTGTAGGTCACTGATGGAAAGACTTGAAATCCACACAGATCACATTCATCATCATAAAATAAAAATGACTCTTTACATTTGTCTCTGAAACTAAGCTCTTCTGCAACGAGCTGAACGTTTGAGTCAACAACTGTCTTCAGTGAAAACCTCGGAACTCTTTTAGTTTGTGTGTGAACAACTCCTTTATGTCCATCAGGGGCGCTGTCTTCGTATTAAACATAGACATACATAAGAAAGGCTAGATGTCTCGTCCGCTGTCGCCAATGGAGGTCGACGTCCGCAACTGGCGGCCATCTTGTGACAGGCAGCTTGCTCACTCGTAACATTGTGTTTTAATGGTGCATGTACTTTTAAATAACCATAACTTGCTAAATTTTCTACCGATTTTTAAACAGTCTAGTTTGTTATAAACGTCAGAGATATACTTATGACACTGCATACTTATGAATAATTATAACCATGGACTTCCATATGAAAATAACATTGAACAGAACATAGAGATGCAATGAATATACACACGAAGGAATGAATGAATATATATATATATATATATATATATATATATATATATATATATATATATATACACACACACACACACACTTTTATAATGTTAATATTATAATAAAATAATTTGAATTATTATGTTTATTTTAACTTCTTGAGGATTGGGCCATTTACTAGGCTTTTCCCTTGACATTGCACTGCGCCTACTTCAGAGATCACTGTTCCCAGCTATTTTTGCCTACCATCAAATGCCTGACCTCTTTAGAAAACTGAGACCCTGTAGTTTCTTAGGAAACAATCAGAATAATTATGTGAAGTACTTGCACAGAGTTATAGAGGCTAGAATATTGTTTTTCTTTCTGTTGGATAACAAGCATCTCATCTGACCACATTTCAGCTTCTAGGTCTCTTGATATGACTTTAGAAACACAACTGAGTCCAAGCACCAGGTCTTGTAAAGCTGTGTACAAAAGCAGATCCATATAGAATGAAATATGAGTACTTTAGACCATTGATTTGCCAAGGTATGCTCATGCGTTTTGTAAAATGCCCTATAGAAACTCCCCATAGGACTTTTGGTTACCCAAAACATAGACATAGGCTACATAATAAAGGCTTACTGTGTGGTAACCTCTTGGTAACACTCTGAAGTTTCTTGTAGACTATTTGGATTGTATATCAGGGGTTCTGATATAGAATTACTACACAAAATATGGAATAATTACACAAAAGTCTATTTATTCATTTGTTGCAGAGGACATATCTACAGCTGACAGGCTTGTAGAGGTGACAATGACAGCTGGGAGGGACTCTGTGTCATCCTGTGCTGTCACATTGCCTCTGCATGGTTTAACAACCCCACACCGGGCCATCAGCTTCCTGAAGATGTACTTGAACTGGCTGGCATTAGGGTTGTTATTCCAGCCACCTTAAAAAAAAAAAAAAAAGATATATGGAGTATAGTACACAGATATTAAATACATGCTTTAAAAATGTTTTATGCTTAAAAAAAAACTAGAACTGAACTAGCCACCCCTGAATGATCTTTCCATATAAATTAAGTTGCATCTCATTATCATACAGTTCAGACTGTATCAGTGGTGATAAATTCGGCAAACAGATACAAATACAGGCATTTTTCTATATACTCAAAATGGTTTGTGACACTTCCAGGTACTGTGTATGTCTTAGGGTTAGGGTTAATGTGCATGTCTTCAGAAAACACATTTTACAAAAATAAAAATAATAAGATGTTTTTAACAAACCAAACCGATTGGAAATCATGTGCAACTTAAGTTATATTGAAAAGAAAGAGCAATTCTGCCTCTCCCACTGATGTAAAATTGCTGGGTAGCAGCTAACCTGTAACTACTAACGTTAGGTCTCACTCAAAGCCAGCTAATAACTACAACCACATTCACAATGACTGTAATATAGATAAAAAAAATTGGTTGTCATAAAATCGTTATTGGTGTCAGTAAAACTATAACTGAACAGCTCGATGGTGGTCTCAGCCTTGATAACTTGCACAAGTAACGTTAGCCGTGATACACAACTATGCTGCACGATTAAGTCGTCTTTCGAAAAGAAAAGCTGCAATTTCAACATGTTCACGCATCCAGAATTATAGCCACATTATTAACGTTTGTAAGAAATCAAACATTTTGTAAATCCGTCAAGATTTCAGCGAGATAAAAGTATTTATGTTCGTGCAGATCACTCACCTTACATCAGGTACCATGGAGTCCGATAGGAAGCTTGCCTGCTTCAAGATGGCCGCCGGTGATGCCGTCGGAGACTGCGCCGTGAGACATCTAGCCTTTCTTATGTATGTCTATGGTATTAAACCTGTGTCTGACAATGATTGAGAAGAATTCAAGTGAAACAGCTTTATTTCCATTTCCTGCTCCTCTTTCTTTCTTTATAAAAGTCAAACATTTGTGGATCATAAATAAATCACATGTAAATGTAGAAGAATAAACAGTGACACAAGGAAACAGAAACACTAAAAGAAACTCCAACGTCTCTTTGAGAAAAGTCTGATGTGGACAGAAGCACAGCAGTGCGTCACCAGCAGAGGGCGCTGGACTTTTGGAAGAATCTGGGACAGTAATTAGAATGTTCTGGTAGATGTTGCTCCTGAGGCTCTGACGGCTCTGACACAAAACTCTGAATCATAAAGTCAAAGTTCTGGAGCAAACTCACTGAAGACTTCTGACAGATGCACTTTAGTTCAGACAAATCCATCTGGAGTCTTTCTTTGCTCAGGAAGAAAATACTTTGTGTAGAATATTCAAAGGTCAGAACAGAGCTGGAATAAACCTGGTTCATAAAGACATTATTAACATCCTCTGAGGCACATTTTAGACTCAGACTCAGATTGTGCTCAAAGCCCCGACCTCTGCTGCTTCTGTCCCGACTATGAGCTCCTACTAATGCTCCTCCAGCTGCTGTCTGTGGAGGTTCTCACTCATCCAGGTCA
Source organism: Neodontobutis hainanensis (assembly GCA_024349245.1). Lineage (NCBI taxonomy): Eukaryota > Metazoa > Chordata > Actinopteri > Gobiiformes > Odontobutidae > Neodontobutis > Neodontobutis hainanensis. The sequence continues at coordinate 91,169 of JALDNG010000684.1, forward strand.
TGAACAATAAAGGAAGGCCTCTGGACGTGTTCTTTTGTCACTTCTTGAATGTCCAGTCCGTTTGCGATGAAACATCTTCTACTTTAAACTCTGTCCAGACTCCTTCCTTTTCTTCCTTTATTAGCCTCTGTTACTGTTCCTACTGTTATTACTGAGGCTGACAGTCTCCACAGAAAGACCCTGACTGCCTTTGAACTCGGGACGTTATTCCTGTGCAGCCACAGAGCTCCACACGAGGACACTTTGAGAAAAGGACTCCTCACTCACAGACTTTAAAGTTCCACACTCACTTTTTTCATCAGTGTCCCAGAACTGTCCCAAAAACCAGTCCCAACCGTCTCACAGTGAATGTCCTCAAACGTCCCTCTGATATACAGACTAAGTGTTGTTGAACAGCTTTATATAGAAGAGCCTTTCATTTGCATATTTGCCTTGTTTTTACAGAAAGGCAGGATATTTATGACCAAAGTTGAGCTTAAGTCTCCAGTAGATTTGGCTCTGATAGATTTACTGTAGACTTCAGTCCTGGACACACTTTCATTCTTTAGTCTTCAACAGGTTTTATTTGACACTAGCTCATGCAACACTGCTCTGCTAAACGTGCAGCCATCTTTCTTTACAAGAGCAGGGCCATTGTCTCTGGTGAGTTTTGTATTTTATACAACTGTATATATTTTAGAAATAAGCTTATCTAATACATTTCTCCCTCCAAGCAGGAAGGCAGTCTTTCCAAAAGGAAAAACGTCCCTGGTAAGTTTGACAACTTTGTCTAAGATGTTTCTTGTTCGAGGGATTTAAAGACAATTCAAACAATCCTTTCATTAAAACAGAAGAAACACATCTTTTTATCCAGATTCCTGGGCCTTCAGCCTCTAGATCCAGACCTATTGGAAAGAAATCAAAGAGTCACAGCAAGTATTTTCTTTAAAATGACTTCTATTCTTAAAAACTGTGTAAAATAATGATTTATTTATTGGTGTCTACAGAAGAGAATTGTCTTCACTTTGTGTCAAACGCAGACTGTTTAAACAGAAATGTACACGGCTTGGAAAGATTTAAAATATAATACATAGCATTAGAAGCAGAGGACTGACCAAAGAAAAAGGTCTTTGAACAACTACTAAAGATTAATTTGATGTGAATGTTGCACATTTGAAACACAGACAGTATCTGAAAACAAATACAAACATGCTTGTCTGCTAACTGCCTGAAACTGTTCACAAACCTGCTTCTGTTTGCCCTTGCACACGCGCTCACTTTAGGGTATCTCCCTCTTGTGATATAAGTAGAAACTACACTTACACTTGTTCTGCAAATCTGAGACTGGCAGACAACTTTTGTGTTTTAAAAAGTAAAATAACAAAATGAAATGACAGACAGATTAAACAAATAACTAAAATATCATTTGTAATTGTTTGTGTCTAATGCAACCACACCTTTTAAAAACAAAAACAATTTTTCACAGAAATTTCATTGTGTGAAATTTTAAGGAGTCTGAAACTTTTTCCCACCACTGTAATAGTCAAAGCCTGCATGAATTTGTGATTGTTATGTTATTGTTTTTAGACCTACCATGAAATACTCGACTTGGAGGATGATAAAGAAGGAAGTTATCCAACACATCTTTCTTCATCAAATTACTCAGCTGTCAATGTAAGAATATGACCGGGCTTTATCAATGTGCAAGTGCTAAAACTTTTATTGACTTTTCCTGTAGGTATCCAGTTATCCAGTGGACTCTGAGATCAATGTAAGATAATCACAGACATTAACACTTCCATTTCTTCTGGACATCATTATTTACAGTGTAAATGTAGAGTGTTGTTTTGGTTAATCTTGTCGTGAATGGTCACTAATGGTCAAGCGGTTAGTTACAATTTTTGGAGGTTGTCCCTTCTGTGAGGACTAACTCCCTGCTATTTCCTATTTTTATGAGACTCTAACACAGTATTCGCTTCTACACATTAATGACTTCTACGGCTGACAGATCACTGTAGGCGGATGCCAGACCCGATTGCAAGTCGGTTGGTTAAAGTCTGGTCTAACCCTAAAACAGCTCCGTCTGTAAAAATTAGGCCCCAAGTGTGTGACTCCTCTAATGAGCACTATCCTCAAGACAGTCCCATCTTTTAATAGAGGATTTTAATAGCTTACCTTAGGCTTATGTGCGGTCGAATCTCCCTGTTATTCTGATGTCCAGTAGATGATTTGGACGGCCTGCTTGTGGAAGACTGTTTAACTCACACAAAGAACTACTTGGGGGTGCTGGCCCTGCAATCCCAAGGATTCCTAGAACGCCCGCGCCTGCTGATCCCAGACACAATCGGCTCTGAAGTAGAGTAGACAGCTGACAAAGCACTCGCCATGGACTGATGTACTGTGCCTGAGTTCCCTCTCTGATCCGATAGGGGCTCCACCATTAACCTTGTTCACAGGCCCTAGTGATGGCCTGTGCCATTCTAAATAATAAGGAGCCTTAGTTTCCTGCTTTTTTGTCCGCTTGTTCCTTCCAATGTGGGAGACAAACAAAAAAAAAATAGAATTCTTTCCCAGGGATACGTTAATATCCAAATTTTTTCTTGAGTAATTTAAATTCAGCCATCACAGTTTTGCTTAATTACTGCCACTGATTCCAGCTGTGTTCCAGTTGTGACCCAGTCATGCAGGATTGTAAGAATGGTTGGCATTTCTACCTCTGGCGCTCCAGGAAGGAGCCCAGGTCTGCTTCGCTACTAATTTTTCTAGTTTTCCTGTGATTATTCTTTCTCTATCATGTATTTCGGTTGGTTCTTCCCATTGTTCATCTATTAGATGCGATGTCTGAGAGGGCATAGTACTAACCTATAAACTAATCTTCCTATGTAATACATGGTGGGCATTCGCCCAGAATTATATTGTCTTATATCATATATTCCTGCCTTAAAACAGTTACATGGCATCTCTCCGGTGTCGTCAGTTCAGCACACATCATACCAGGGAGACTCCTTATCCCAGCATTTTGACCATACAGTTATTTATATTTAATTTTATTGTCTAGCCAGTTCCATGTGTCCTAACGTCACAGGAACCTGTTTCTGAATCTGAGGCCTAATGCGCCTCATTCTTTGCCATACTTTGTTAAAACACTGATGCCCACATAGGCTGCAATGTCCCAACAAATACCTGTTCCATTTTACATATTCATTCTCCGAGTGTCCAGGTTTTGGCTCTCCCAAAAATAAATTTTCATCTCCCACGCCAGAGAGTTTCACCTTTTGCCTCCAGTCACACACAAAGGGGTTTTATCCACGTTCCTGTTTTTCATGTCTCTCCGAGTTACTCTTCTTGCTGCGCATATTTCAGCCCTTTGCAAGAACGTTTCCCCCTCCAAGAGTTCATGGTCGTCAGAAATTATGGATTTTGCTAATCCACGAAGGAAATAACAATTTCTTTATTTTCGGTAAGGTTTAATTTGTTTCAGGTGAACGTGCCCTTTATCTCTCAAAGTCACGAGATCACCCTTTATAGCGGTGATTACATCCTTTCCTCGTTAGAATGAGGTAAGCTAAGTTGTTTTATTATTCTAACAAATTATTTTTTGAGGTTCGGGATGATGTTTTCTTTCACCGTTCTGACTGCTCGTTCTGGGATGCCATTAGTGTTAGACATTAGTGGTATGGACCATTCTGCTTGTATTCCCAGCGATTAGAATAAGTTTGTTACATATTTGTTCTTAAAGTGAATTCTATTGTGCATTCTCAAACTCTGAGCGTCTTTATCTGTCATATATTCTGCTATTTTAGATGCCATTACTATACCTGTTGCTCTCTTCATCGGATAAACCTGTCCATTTCCTCCTGCATTGTCTTACAAGGAACAGTTTATTTTGTCTTAATCCAGCTTGTGACACTTGACCTACATCAGCAGAAAAGTGGTTTCCTGGTACATCAGTTCGAATTAAGTCATGCTTTGTTTGAGCCGCTCACGTGCCAGCCTTGTCTCAGGTGTAATTCTAACAGATTTCATAGATCATTCTTCTATTAAACTCTTCATTGACATTGCAAAACAATTCTAATAATTACTTTAATATAATTGGAGAAACTCTGTATGAAGACCATGAGATTATCAGGTAAAGCCACCTATCATTAATAGCTTAAAGAAAATGATCTGAACTATTTCTAAGTTACACTAAAAGATAAAACAGAAGTTACAAAAATAATTATGGACCTAAAAAGCTCAAATACAGCAGGTGTTAATGGCATAAGTGCAGTAAAATCATAAGAGCCATTATGAACAAAATAATAGTCCCTCTTAAATGCTCTATAATAATAATACTCTCTCTGCTTTATGTAGAAATAACTAAACTGACAACAGTTGCAAAAATTATCCTAGCATTTAAATTGGGTGATAAAAAAAAATAACATACCACAAATAACAAAATTATCAACCATAGCTATACTAACAATCTTTCTTTCTAAAATGTGAAGAGAATTGTCCTTAAAAGATTCTAATTGGATAAATGTAATACACTAACCTTTCATACTATGGCTTTAGAAGGAAGAACACAAACTGTAAGGCAATCCTTGACATTGTTAAAAAATAAAAAATTATGCTTTTGACAGAAGTGAGTGTGGGATTGGAGCTTTTCTCAATCTATCAAAGCCTTCGACACCACTGATAAAATTATTTTAGGCAACATTACAGTGTTGAAGGCACAGCCTACAGCTGCTGCAGAAGTTACCTATCTAAGAGTAAGCATTATGTACTTAGAAATAACTCAGTCTCGAAGGGAATCATTCTATCACTGCTCACTTTTTAATCCTAAATATAAATGATTTTGTGAATTCCTCAAACATTCTACATAAGGTCATTTTTGTTAATAAAACAATTTATTCTTGTCATTAAAAAAAATTGGAACATCTTCAAAATCTTATACATGAGTAATTGGTAAGAGTAAAAACTTGAATAAATGTTATTTAATTATATTAAAATTTTAATGAAACTATTTCTATTTTTACTCAAAATGTAAATCAAAAGAACATTGACTATATATATAGAATAAGACAAATGGCAGAGCTATTAATAAGATAGAATCTGTTGAATTTCTCGGAATATTTATTAATAAATGTTCACACTTTGAAAATCATACTAATTAATTGACATAGAATTTATCTGAATATGTCGGCTTATTTCTCAAGTTAAAACATTTTCTTCCTTCTAAAGCTCTTCTGACCTGGTACAGGTTCCTATTTGCCTCACATTTAAATGACTGTAATATTATGTGGTTCTACACCTATTTAAGCTACTAAAAAAAAAAATGTATAAAAAATAAACTGCAGATCTTAAAGAAGAAAGCTATAAGCAATATAGTTGGCAAAACTAAAAAGGTCTATCTGATCCCATTTATTTGTTTATTTATTTTTATATTTATATATTTTTATATAAGTACAAACTTCTGAGGCTCACTGAGTACAAAACGTTTCAAAACACAAGTATAATGTACAAATTCATTTTCAATCTAAATGCCAAACTTAGTCAACTCAATCCAATTTATCTTCTCTGTTATGGACTATTTTTCTTTATATTGTCTTTTGGTTATTCATACACTACTTTAACAGTTTGCTAAACTCCTCTTTAGTGCCTGCACCTTGAGGTCTGTGGTTTTTGTCCTTCCTGTCACAGGATCTTGCTTTCACAGTGCAGACTTCAGCTCGTAAAATGGTGCTGTGTGCTGGTTTAACAGCCAAGTGAACACTGTAAGAATATCACTACATAATTGTGCTCCGTATCTGTACGGGCCTAGTGAGCGCGTGCATCACAGTAACACCATGTTAGCCGAACCAGGCGGCTCCGAACACTGGCATGATTATGGTCTGTACATTAGCTGGAGTAGCCTACGTGTGGCATCAAATACTAATCTAAGATAAGCTTACTGTTAAAACTGTGGCTTCAACATGCTGAGCATAATGCATATGTTACATGTAGCACCTGATGCACTGTGCCTGCTCGTTCTAAGTCATTCTTTTGAAGCACAGCTGTTCTGTCTGAAGCTCTCTTCTTTCTGTAAATGTCATTTCTTGGTCATAGTTTTTCTAATAGAAAATTTTATCATGCTGCTTTAGCAAATCCTCCTCTATGGAGTACTTTTGTTTTAACTGGGTTCCATACCACTGCGTCTTTTTTACTAAATGGAATTGTTTTGAACTTTACCACAGTCAGAGTTACTCTTCCGTCCCCCACAGCATGTCTGCTGCTCTGGGGTCACGGACGCTGTACTCGACTGGAAGAACTATGCACACTTTTAATGTCTTCCAGGTCAACTTCTCTATAAATTACGGCACCGCCACTGCGGTCCGTACTCTGAACCTGGTCCTGTCGGGTTGGGTCTATCATCGCGGTATCTCGAATAGGCTAGTCCTGTCTCACAAATGGATCTAGTCCTAACAGATAACTCTGTGGGTAGAGGCTTATTGATTTATAGGTAGTAGCTATAGGAGTGATCAAATCCCTTGCAGTTTACCCGTCTCTGTCCCTTTTTACAATGGTTCCCTGTATTTCCAACCAGAAGTCGCTTGCTCTTTTGGCTAAGACGCTCCCAGCTATTTTACCTCCTAAAACAGGGCTTCGTTTCCTGAACTTAACTCTCTCAGGGTTTTTTGAAGTGGTTCGTGGCTTTGGCAGGACTACAATATTGGTTGATATTGTGAGTTTATGAAACAGGGGCCTTACCTATAGTATCCCTATTTCTCACTGCCCCATGTATGGGCGCCATGTCGCGAATGGTCACTAATGGTCAAGCGGTTAGTTACAATTTTTTGGAGGTTGTCCCTTCTGTGAGGACTAACTCCCTGCTATTTCCTCTTTTTATGAGACTCTAACACAGTATTCGCTTCTACACATTAATGACTTCTACGGCTGACAGATCACTGTAGGCGGACGCCAGACCCGATTGCAAGTCGGTTGGTTAAAGTCTGGTCTAACCCTAAAACAGCTCCGTCTGTAAAATTAGGCCCCAAGTGTGTGACTCCTCTAATGAGTGCTATCCCTCAAGACAGTCCCATCTTTTAATAGAGGATTTTAATAGCTTACCTTAGGCTTATGTGCGGCGGTCGAATCTCCCTGTTATTCTGATGTCCAGTGGATGATTTGGACGGCCTGCCTGTGGAAGACTGTTTAACACACACAAAGTACACAAAAGTCTTATCGTCTTCAGATTCAACCCAAACCGAAGTTTTTAGGCTCTGTGGGGAAGACTGTTTAACCCTACCCGGAAAATAGATTCCTTCAGGGAAGACTGTTTAACACACACAAAGAACACAAAAGAAAGTGATAGAGTTTAGAAGAAAGAGCAGAAGTGGGGTTTATGCCGTTCTAACTTTGATACAGGATTGTCCTTGAATCAAAGAGGGCAGCAAGACCCCTTTTTAAACTCTGTGAACTCTCATAAGTAGGACACTGGGTCTTCTGTAAACTCCTGTGACCTGTCTTGTGAGCTTTGTGTGTATTTGTCGTCCAAAACTCTGTGTGTGTCCCTGTCCTGATATGAACTCCAAGAGTGTCACGGCCTTTTGTGAACTTCAAGTGCCCTGTCTATTGTGAGCTTTGTGTGTACCTGCCGTCCCAGGCTCTGTGTGTGTCACTGCATGTCATGACTTCCTGTTCTCTGCTCACAGACAAAATTTGACCTATATTCTAACCTGCTGATTCTAGGCCTAATTAACTTTAACTCCTGGTTGTCTTTTACACTTAAAACATTTTGCATTTTGCATAAAACATTTTCTTTCACACTTCCAAAACATCATTGAATTACATTTGATTTTTTAAAAAATTACCCTTAAGCATTTTACTCAGTATTCTTAACTATTTACAAGTCTTCACTTTTAACACAGTGTCCGTGTGGATCTGTGTCCTCCTTGGTCCTCGAAGTTCCACCTAATCTTCCACATTCACTACAATCTTTAGAGTAGATGTATGGATTTCAACAAAAGAAACATGCACTGTCACATCTTACACAAACAAAATCAAACTACCTTGATGTTTACTGCTTAGTGAAGTTGTTATTGGGGTTCTTATGATTTCCTGTTTGTGTATGCAACAATTGACACAAGATTACATTCATATCCACACAGCATATGTGGGAGAGGGAGAGGTACTGACTACATTTCATTCAATTTAGAATTTGATTTGTCTTTCACATGACCTTCCCTTTGACCATGTCCTTAAAAAAAATTATTTGATGTTTATAGGCATCTGTCCAATCAACAGCATCACACTGGAATCACCCAAAGACACTGTTGAGCACCAGAGCAGGTCTTCTGTTTGTGTGAGTTTGTGTTTGGAGCTCTCTTGTTTTATAAAGATAATATTGTTATTTGTTAGCTTATCAGACATTCTAAAGTCTCTTGGAGAAAAGGCTGACAAATCCAAAACATTTAATATAAATGTGACAAGAGAGGATCTTTATCAGAGGGTCTTAAGCAGTGGTCGAGACAGAAGCAAGCCTCTCCAAAGAACCCCTTCCACTCTCTTTCATTGGAAAAAAGGCTTCAGAAAGAATTCCTTACAGGCCGTAACAAATAATGAAATCCTTTAGCACAATTGCTTTTCCTCCTTACAGAAATGATGCATGGCATTCAGTCACATTTATTTGAAGGAGATGCAAAGAAGGGCAAAAACCCCAAATATAGTATCACAGATTATCAGAAAACAAAACAAATTCAAGTCTGTGCCTTTATTTATAAAATAAACCTAGAGACCTAAAAGAGGTACGCAACATGTTAACTGTAAAATTTTATGCATGTTTGTGTTAATTTAACTTTATTCTTTAAATTGAATCCCTGATTTAAGGTGGATTCAAACTTTATTTTTCATGCTCTCTGTCCTCACTTCAGCGAGGAGGGCTCAATGAGACGGCAGAAGGAATACAAAATAATAAACTTTCTGCAGGACTTCTTGCAGAAGCTGGAAGACCAAGGTTTGTATATTTGTATTCTGCTCCTTTTCTTTGATGTATTAATTGTGTCAAATGCAGAAAACGTAAAGATGTTGTTCATTCTTTTGCCAGCACTGTAGTTGAAAGTTGATTCTTTTTACAGGAACAGGAGATCAGGAAGGAGGAAGAGCTTGACAATCCAATGCTTTTTTCAATGGATTTCAGGCCAGGAACATGTTCCATTGGTAGAGACGGAACGGGAAAGAGACAAAATAACAGTAAACTTTGACCATGACTGCGACTCACGATATGAACAACACACACTGTTTTCCAATCGTCAATGCATGCTCTACTGCCATTACACTACCCATAAAGCACTTAAACACCTCCACTGATTTTGAGAACCTCACACAGGCAGTCCAAGGGGGATTTGACTTTAGTCGTCACTAGAAACATTAGCAATCTCAACAAAGATTCAATAGAGTTAAAAACTCTGCTTTAGTTAAACATTAAGATTACTGGTTCTCTATTATTATTATTATTATTATTATTCTCTATTTTTCAGATCACATTAACCTCAAAGATGAACGTCTCATTGTTTCAAATTATTTCTTCATAGTTATCTGTATTATTTGGAGTTTGGGCTGTTCTGTTCAAAAGACAAATGCAGGGGATGATCCAAGTTTCCCTGTTTGGGATGAACAGCTGTACACGTCGATAAAAAAATCCTGAAATGTTTTCTTGTTTGCTTTAATAAAAAATAAATAAAACTTTTGTAATAGTTTAATTCCAATTTAACCAGACAAGACATCATTTACATATTCTCTACACATTAGGTAAAGGTCCCGGGTGTTGGTGTCTCTTAAATTTTGAGCCAACAATAGCTCTAGTCCAGCATGCTGCTCTTCAGTCAGGGGAAGATCAAATTCCAGGACCACAATTATTCCTCCATCCGTCTGTATTCGACAGCAACCTCCAGTCGATGTCTGGCTCATGAATATCCTGACAATTAAAAACACGACACTAGTACTGGTCTGGTGTCAATATTTAGTGCATAAACATTTACTTGTTTTACCTGAAGGTTCTCTGGCTGCTTTGTTGGATTTGATATCATTCCTAAGAACCACATCTGGTTTGGAGTTTTTATTTCCTTCTGTTCTCAGAGGGTGGTCTTTCCAACCTTCTACAAATGCCTGTAGATCAGTGTTAAGTCTTGGGAGGAATGTTTGGTGGACAGCAAAAAGATCTTTATCAAAAAGAAGTATGAGGAAGTTAGTCTCACCAAATACAGGTTGCATTATTATTGTAAACATTAACTCGTAAAATGATGTTTAACAGTTGAATAATTTTGACCTTTTTTGTTCCTTGAGACACATCAAGAAGGTGATCTCTGAAGATGTAAAGAGTATCATAGTATTTTGATGTCACACACACTCTGACATCCCACCATTAACCTTCAATTCTATTATAAAAAAATACATAATTAGATTTAAACTGTAATCATGGCACAAAAACACAAAATTAACAACTTAAAAAGGTCACCTCTGATTATGGACACTTTTTCCAGACATAAAGCTTTCTCTGTCACTTCCACACAGTAAACATAACGATCTTCACGTTCTCCACTCCTTGATCAGCTCTGACTCTGGGCAGTAGATGGGACATTAACCAGATCGTCATTTGTCCATGTTGAATCTTTAAAGAAATGTTTTGAGACTTACCTTGAGGGTATACCATGTTGCTCAGTTGCTTTTCTGAAGGCAGCAAATGCAGTTGAAGCACGATTGTTGTTTGCTCCTTCCAAACACGTCACCTGTATGACAATATGTACACTGTCTTGAGATCACATTACAGACATTAGCTAAATGCTCCAAGACTATCTAGCAGTCTTTTATGCAGGGCAATATATTTTTAAGTTTACCTTCCTTGAGTACCCATCCACTGCACCAAAATAACTATATTGTACCTGTTGGGAAGATAATAAAAGAAAAAACTAAAACAAACACAAATAATTAGTATCACTAAACAAGTTTAGTGTGGACCTGATGAGTTTGTGATTTGTGTCCACATGCCACAGTGACAGAGGGCCTCTGACTGAGTACTTTCTTCACACAACACAGCCCAAACTTGTCAGTCGAGAAAACCCCAAGAGAGTCCACTCGATGCATTGATGCAGTCACTCTTCTCCACTGTACATGGACACCCATGGACACAACTTTGACAAACCGATACCCGGCTGTAGGCATTTCATTCTTTATCTGTTGGACTGCATCATCAAGCTCCTCATCAGTAACAGCACTGTACCTCTGTCGAGCAGAGAGCCCAAACTCACTCATCCGTCTTTAAACACTTCTGACTGAAACACTGAGTAACTTTGAAATACAATCTGCAGATAAATTCATGTACAATAACTCGATCAGCCTTTCTTTGTCAATGCTGTACCTAGGACGGCCCATCTCTCCAACTACAGTGTCTACAGTGCTTAAAACCATCTGAAGTTGCTGTATTCTATTAGCAGTCCTGGTTAAAAAGATTAAAGTTAGGCGACTAATTATTCTCACCTAATGACCTAAAATATGAAATACGTTACAAATTCATAACAGTAAATTTGTGTAAACAATTTGATCTGTGCTATGTATTATGTTTATTTTATTTCAGTTAATTTTGTTCACTACTAGTCAAATACTATTCACACAATCTGCATCTGGAAGTAAAAAACAGACCGTTTTCTATTTTATACCAAGAACAAATAAGATAACAGAGAAATAATCAAAACCAAAATATATGGAAAACCAGCCAAAGCTAAGCTAAAGCTAACTTATTAAATGGACTTGCTACATGTGCAGCATGTTTTCTGTATACATACAAACATATATATATGAATCTACTGTGTCTCTAAACAAAGGTTTTTAAATATTTTGAAGAATTAATTACCTCAGCACACTCCAGTAATGTTTAATCTCCGACGATCTGCAGCAAAGTGGATTGCCGTAAATCAAAAAATTGCAAGAGGTCAAGGGATCAGGGGGCGGGATTACTGGAAAGGTGACCAATCACAGGAGGGTCAGTGCCACCGGTAGTTTCCGCCCCCAATCCGCCAAAAGTCCTTTTACGAACCGATAATATGCGCGTGGAGAGTTCATATCTGCACAAGTGAATTTAAATCATTTACGCGTGTCGACTATTGTCGTAATTCTGTCGCAAAACCGGAACGTCTACAGTCACTGTCTCTGTGTGGACACGAAGCTCACAGCAGACGTCTTTGTCCGCCTCCCGCTGCAGAGTCACACAGTCTCAGTCTCGTCTGGGACGACGCCTGCAACAATCCAGGTTTGTGTCTTTGTTTGTGAGTGTGACCACATTTAAAAGGCTCGTGTTTTAGAGGTTTTGCTGCAGAAAAGTGTAAATGTAGTCAACGAAGAAACTGTCGGAGCTAATCCCGTCTTCACTAGTGTTATAAATTAATTAAGGTTCCACTAAACATTCGCCCGCTTCAGCCGCTCCTTTTTAATGTTGCCGAACTTCGTGTTCGCGGAAGTAAATTAGAATTTCCAAAACTAAAGCGCAATAATAATCAACCAGTCCTCATAATTTTGTACCACGTTCTCATTACACGCTGTTGTCAATGAACACACGTTTTCTCTGTGTGCGTGCTACAACCGGCTCTGACTCCTGACCCCAGGGTCCTACGAGGGCCTGATACCTGCCTCAGGTGTGCCTGTAGCGGTAACGGTAACCATAGTGGCCTTATAGCATAAGGACAATAGTAAAAGGCTTATACTTTCGTCACAGTGTTGTGCAAGTTACTTCCAAATTGTAATACATTATAGGTTACTTATTACTGTAATTTAAATGTAATACTTTACAATATTACTGTCTCAGAAGTGTAATAGATTACATTACACATGTATTACTTTTGAGTTACTTTAAAAAAATAACTACAAGGTAGAACTTAAAATTCTAAAATGACAAAATGTAATACAGAGCATTTTACATCAGTAGAAGGCAATTTGATGTTCCATAATGACTGTGGGCTCTCCAGGATACTAACAATAAAGCATATAATTAACACAAAACTGTCATGCACAAAGTGCACATGATGAACATAGCTTAGGCTGTGCTTTCTCAAGTATAAAGTGCAATTTTAGTCCACAGGCTAAACATAGCCTAACTGCTTAATAAGATAACACAGAAGAAAAATCCTTAGGCCAGGGTTCTTCAATTAGATCAGCCGAGGTCCACTTAGTTAACTTTACTCAAGTGAGGGGTCCGGAAAATTTAAATAAAAGGATTTAGGTTTGAATATAATTCTTTAAAGTAAAGTCTCCTTTATTCCACACCTACAGCCTCTTAAAGTGCAACTAAACCCCTGGTCAGGAATTCCGCCCACTGGCAATATTTGAAAAATGCTGGAAAAGTGGGCGGAGACAGATGCAGATTGATTGACAGCTCAGATGTGAGAAGTGCAAAGATGTAGAGTGACTGGAGTGACGCAAGTAGCTTTGCAACAGAGCGGTCATTTGAAGTGGAGGACTTTTCTCCCCTCCTTCACCCGAAGAGGAGGAGGGTGAATTGTCATTACAGACAGGGCTAGAGCCTTATCAATTCGAGCCGCTGGCTCAAGTCGCGAGCCCAGATACCGCAATGCTATCGAAGCAGCATCGCAAGAGAGAATGGGGCCAGTGTCGGAGTGGTAAAAATTAGCATTATGGCTAATTTAGGCTAACAAACTTTTTAAAAATTGCAAACCTATGCATTTAGTTTGATTTTGGCATGTAGTGTTAATAATTAAGCAAAAAATATTTGAAATCTAGTTAGAAATTATTGTCTCAACAGGTGCACCTGTGGGCACTGCAGCTCACTGTCCCCGGAGAGAATGTCTGTTGTAGGAGATACCCAAGGTATAGCTATGAAATATCACAAGACCCAGATTGTTCAGTACACTTAATTCATTTACTAAGTAATCTACACAAAACCCACAATCCTCGCATATCAAATAATAAATAAATCATCCTAACAGAGTAAAGTAAAAGTAAGCATTCTCATATTGTAGGTAATGCATAGGTGTGACGAGATTGGTGGAGTAGACTGCATAACAGCCCATCCAGGCTTTGAGCCAGTAGCTCTAAACCCCTATGTATTACAAGCTATATATGGCACTTATCTCCAGTTATTTGGTGAAATGGAAGATACACTTACAAACATGTTAGTTCCAGTATGAAAAGATCAATATTATTATAAATCATTTTATTTTTTTTTACCCTCCACTTCAACATACACGTGCACCTCCTATGCTTATCGCAATGTCGTGAGGTGGTGCTGGGGGTACCTTGGCCAACACGTAAGAGTGGTCATACCTTCCTGCGCTGTGACCAGGGTCAGGGAAGAGTTTCCTGAAGGACCATACAGAGGTTTTCTTCCCCCACTGGATTTTTGAATATGTTTTTATAAATAAAATAAAAATAAAATAAAGGAGCATTTATAATTGGACTTACACACTACACAATTCTGTAAATCAGCTATAAAACTCAAAGTAAACATGTAGCAATATACACACACACACACACACACACACACACACACACACACACACACACACACACACCCTTTCCCATATGCCAAGGGTAAAAGAAGTGTCTAATGTCCTTTTTGCTCCCTCATGAACTTCTGTACACCTGAATGTCGGTCGGTCACCAAGGACTGGACCACGACACCTCTTTGCTCAAGAAGAGACAGGCTTCTTACAAATCCTTCCTTCTCCATTCGTTGGCTGTTTCCGACTTTATTGCTCTGCAAACTCAAAAGTACTTTAGAGCAATGCGCAGTATATAGTTTTTCACATAACAAAATACTTCATTGTGTAGTACCTGGACTAGTTGGATGTCTATGACCATATTGGCTTTGAGATCCATCATTGTATAGCTGCCATATTTTGCTGAATGTCCTACAATTGTTATTTGCACTTTAGTCAACAAAGCCCAGTAGCAGCAGCAGCTGCTGTATGTATGTATGTACATAAAAAGTTATTTATTACCGGGTGAATCAGCTCATGTCCCCACCAAGAGTCACAGCCCCAGCAGCAATGGTGTTTTCAATTAGGATATCCTGCTCAATCTTCCACTGCCAGTTTATTGGGAATAAGGAGTCTGGCCTGATGCTTGTGAAAGCACTGCTCAGAGATTCCCTTGATTTTGAAAGCATCTAAGAACTAAAGAAAAAAAACAGACATCTTCATAAAATGACTTGGTGTGCAAACATAAGGGCACTATATATTATCTCTCACCTTTGATGTCTGGCAAAATGATGAGCCAGTGAACAGAATAGCTGCACAAAGCTGTAGGTTTCCCGCTGGTATATTGTTTACCGTTGGCTGGCTCGACCAGTCCCTGGAATACTCGCAGTGAGCACAATGCTGTTTGACTTGGAGAAGTATCCCAATGGTTGATTGTGAAACAGCACAACTCCAGCTGCAGACAGGGCATTTTCTAAAAAGCTCCAGCAATTTATCTTCATAAACTATGTACTTAGTATGTTTGTGTGGTAACACTTCATTGAAGACGCTATGTAAAAGTAAAGAAAATAAAAAAGTTTTTTAGAAACAGTCAAATATAACTGAAAAACCTAATGAGACTAAACAGATTACCTGGTACAGTCCATAATGCTCTCACTTCCATCTGGATGGTAGCTTGAGTCATCAGTGGACACGTCACATCTTTTCCTCTTTATTGGTGTAGAGGTTGCCCTGGGACACTCTGTGAAAGACTCCATCAGTGTGCCTGTGTCACACCACACACTCCTGTTAGGCATTCTGGCCTGGGTGGCTGTGCAAATTATAATACATTTGTTATCAATAAGCATTATAAGTGCAAAACAACATTAAATCATCTTGACTATATAATAGTACAGTACAATACAATAGTATTCAAACTCACATTTGCTTCTCCTGATAGGCTTCACCTTAGCCTGCACACCTGCAGATCTGGAGCTGACTGGTTCTGTCTGGCACCCAATTTCTCTGGTCATCTAAAATTAGTCCTAAATTCAATCATTTCAGATATTTTACAATGCAATAAATAAATATTAGTGACACAAATGTTCTCACAAAAGAATCTCAAATAAGACATGGCCAGACACAAACAGTCACATATAGCCTCGTGGAGCAGCAATATGCAATTTACAACAATAGTGCGCATTTTTGCTGCTTTTAATTAAATGAGTAAGCTTTACACAAAACGCACAAGTCCAACACAGCTATCCAAGACAGCGTAAAAATGCCCTCTGTTAGAACACACGTATGTTTGGCCAAGTCCAAAGTCACAAAAATAAAGCTTCTTTAGTGCTGCATCACTGATACAAGTACAGCAAAGTATGAGAAAAGACTAACGTAATATTGAGTAATAACATAGTAATGCTAGATATCTGTGTGTGCTGAGAAACAAGGGAGTATCTACACTAGTCTGCGACAGACCCGTTAGCGCCACGGTATCTGAAGCTGAAGCTAACGTTTAGCATACTGTATCTAACTAGCAATATGACAAACTGATGAATTAATTTTAGTTTAATAGGATAAATATATATATAAATATATGCTCACTTACCTGAAGACACTGCTGCAGTGGTGGAGTCCGTGCAAGAGGAGCAGCGTTTGGCACTGCAGTGCTTTTTAGCCTGAGCATTTTGGAGAAGCCCATTTCCACCTCCATTGCGTAGAGAAGCAATCCCGTGTAAAATGCAGGTTGCACACTCCAGCTCTCAGCGGTAACTCTCGGTCTCCCGGCCAAGTGCATGTAACCACTTATTTCTAAGTCTGCTGGAAATCTATGCAGTCCAACAGTGCTGTTGTAACCAGCAACACTACACCTACGCCCCATTCTAACGACCACACTAAATACAGCTCTAATGCAAAAAAAAATCTATGCTAACCTAAAGCTATCCTAACTGATGCAATACTGTGCCACTAACTAACTATGCTTATAACAATACTACACTAAGAACTAACTGCTATGCTATTTAATTATCTAGGCTGTGAGAAATAATCTAAATATCTATATAAATGGCTATGCTAACTAGATGCTAATATACGCTGACTGGCTACGGGTTTTGACAGAACAAGATGTTTTTATACCAGGAGTAAACAATGCCAAGGGTGACGTGCCAGGGTCATGGGTGGGGAGCCGTTAGTCGAGCCAGTATACGTCACAGTTTTAGCAACTACAATAATTACCGTTCAACCTGAAGGGGGCAGCACTTAGACGGTTTTACACCATATTTTTTAAAATTAATATACTTTATACTCAATTGTCAAAACTTTTAGTCAGATCAATGGACAGCACTAATGAGGCCCCATTCATACAGATCATAAACTAAAATAAGTTGTTTTAGGGTTTAGTTACTCTTTAAACAATCTGGAGATGAATGTCCACTGTATTCTGTATTTTATCCTTTGTTTTCCCCGTGTGGGGTAACAGTTAAATTAATGTTACCCCACACGGGGTAACATTAATTACCCCGTAATTAATCCTAATTGCTGTAATAGCAGAAACTATAGTTTAGTATAGTAATAGTCAGAAACTAAAGTGACACAACTTTAGGAAGACTCATCTCCAAACCCTTCTTTGACACCTTTTCTGTTTTTAATCACCCAAATGAACATGTGATGGGTTCAAATGAAAGCGAATAGCGTGAGCTATTACTACTATTTCTACTACTGCTACTAATATCGACAAATGAGTCAAGTACCTCACTTACAACACAATAAAGAAGATGACAGACAAATGTACAACTCACCACATTATTAGACGTCCTCACTTCCTCTGAGTCTTTTTAATCCTGACATAAAAACTGTCCAGTCCTGGTTCAGTTCTGGATTTATTCTGATTATCACAGCAGCCTGGACTGGACAATAATGTGCTGTTGTTCAGCTTTGACTCTGACACGGAGCTTAGGAGATGAATAAACTAAAATAAACGTTCCCTCTCTGTCCATAACGTCAGTGAATCTTCGTTATGTTTTGCCAAGGCTCAACTTTTAGATTTTTTTTCGTTTCTAACTTATTATCAGGCTACGCTAAACATGTTGAATTTGCCGCTGCTCTGTCCGTAACCATAGTAACCTGAGGACCCACGCGTGTTGACCTAGCTGTCCTAGAAGTGCCGGTTCAAAAATGTGTTTTACACAATGCGCTTGTAATTATGAATAATGTCTTGCGGTCCAGATCAAAGTCTCTCGGGGTTCGGTTCCGGACCGCGGTCCGCCTATTGAGTACCCCTGCCTTAGGCCTTTGCCTCTAAAAAAGACTAACATTCACGAGGTGGAGCATACGTCCACCTCGTGAATGTACAGTCGTCTTCTGCCATCTTCATTAGCCGCTTTTCCACTGGCAAGCGCGACTCGCGAGCACAGCAGGGGCAGAAATTATGCCTCGCGCCACTCCTGTAAAACCGCCTTCACTGGACTATGTCACGCAATAACAAAGTTACACCAACAAGAGATTAATGAAATCTTGCGGTCTCAGAAGTTTTTTTGTAAAAAAGTAATAAATTACTGTAATGATTTACTTTTGTAATGTGTTACTCCCAACACTGATGACTAAACAGGTGTTTTTTTCCAGACTTTTACTAACTGTAAAAAAATGAAGAAACAAAAAACAATCAACAAACAATATAAGTAAATATTCTGCCACATTTGGGAAAATCAGCAGACTTTCCCAAATGTGGCAGAATATTTTGTTATGGGGAATAGCTAATGTAATAATGGGATTTTACATCAAACAGTGAATGAACACAAAGAGAATGGTTGGATAAAAAAAAATTATTGTCAAATAGTTTTATCTGGACTTTAAAAACTAAATTATGATCCTGGCATAACATTATAATCGATTGTACTGTATTGGTGTGGTGCTAAGTTTGTCCAAACAACAAATAAATGCCTACATAGACTCTTTTACATCCTCTTACAGCTGGAAACTATGTTTATGGCACGAAGGATATAGATCATGTTTTCAAAATCATGTTTATGCTTGCTTATGCTTTTTAAATTATGGGCAATGGAAAAAGATATAGTTATTAATGAGTCACAGATTATTTGAAAGAGCTATTTCTATCCATCCATCCATCCATCTTCTACTGCTTACCGGGGCCGGGTCAGGGGCAGCAGTCTAAGTAGAGATGCCCAGACTTCCCTCTCCCCAGACACTTCCTCCAGCTCTTCCAGGGGACACCGAGGCGTTCCCAGGCCAGCCGAGAGACATAGTCCCTCCAGCGTGTCCTAGGTCTTCCCCGGGGTGTCCTCCCGGTGGGACATGCCTGGAACACCTCCCTAGGGAGGCGTCCAGGAGGCATCCGAAACAGATGCCCGAGCCACCTCAGCTGGCTCCTCTCGATGTGAAGGAGCAGTGGCTCTACTTTGAGCTCCTCCCGAGTGACCGAGCTCCTCACCCTATCTCTAAGGGAGCGCCCCGCCACTCTGCGGAGAAAGCTCATTTCGGCCGCCTGTATCCGGGATCTTGTTCTTTCGGTCATGACCCAAAGCTCATGACCATAGGTGAGAGTAGGAACGTAAATCGAGAGCGTTGCCTTACAGCTCAGCTCCTTCTTCACCACGACAGACCGGTACATCGAAAGCATCACTGCAGAAGCTGCACCGATCCGTCTGTCGATCTCACGCGCCCTCATTCCCTCACTCGTTAACAAGACCCCAAGATTCACTGCTACTCCGTCTTAGCTTAGCTCCGTTTGCCGCCTCATGTCTCGCAGGTTAAGATTATCTGTTGGTATGTTACCACCAGCCCTTGCTAGCAGAAACCAGCAACAAGGTTAAATAATCCCATCTGTGCCCCTTCTGGGGTTCGTCTGAAACTCTCGAACTCGGACTTTGTCCACATCTCCTAATGCATTCTGTCTTTACTCAACAGGTCAGAGAAAAGTAGGTTATTTATGTTTTTCAAAATGCACACACATAAATCAAATAGAAAAAGTGTTTTTAGCTGCAAGACATGTTTGTGAACATTTGATCAAGCCGTAAATTGTTAATTATGTGCTCATTTATACAAACTATGTGTTTGGAATGTTACAGTTAGCTTAGCCACATAGCCAGACTAATAAATCGAGCACTGAGTGATTTTTATAAAACCCAATTGATTGCATAGTTAGTATGCTGGAGTTAGTTTGCACCAGACATGAAAATCGCTCACCTTTCGGCGAAATTCGCCGTTTTGAAACCAAAATAGGTGACCTACGTGAATCGTATAGATTCGATGAGAAAATGTTTAGAGGGGGAGGGGGGGGGGGTACCGGAGAACAGGTGCGAGTGCCAGAAGGGACCGCGAGTGCATGGAAGTAGCACGAATGGCCTTGCTTCACCAGTTTGTTTCTCTGGGAAGGTAGGGGAGTACCATTACCTGATTGGTTTACAAGCAGATTGCATTCGCGTGCCAGCCAGGTTCGTGCTTACCAGAGCGTGCACACCAATGGAGTGCAGACCACTATCAGAAGCTGAAGAAGCACATCTGTCCTCTGACATTTTACCTGACTGAATTTGGTGAGTGATGGTTTCTTTTAATATTTTCTGGTATATCTGTTAGTTACTTAGGAGCTCTGTTGACATAAGCTAACGTTAGCTCCAACTTGATGAATTGAGTCATTAAACACAGCAGGAGAGAACGCAACGTTAGCCAGCTATTGTAAAGCTCCGTGGCAAATTCTTAATGTTAGCTAACGCTACCGTTAACGTGAGTCTAACATTAGCATGATATCGTTACTAAAGTTACCTGCTAGCTTTTATAGCTGACGGTAAATTACAATAAAAGAAACACTGTTAATGTTAGTGCTTCTTTCTTAAATATCTACAACTCGTTTTTCCAGGACGTGTACTGTAGATGATTTTGAGGTGAGGGGACTGACAAGGCTGAAGGTAAAGTGAAGTGTCAAGAAACAGACTGCTGAAGAGGAGAAAAAGGCAAGGCTGAGACATGTGGCAAAACAGCGAAAGCGGGCCATGGAGACACTGGTGGTCCAGGCAAAGAAGAAAAAATGAGATCTGCTTCTAAGCGTTTTACGAACGAACTATAATGTAAATTGTTATCTTTGACAATAAAATGTGTTAAAATCTGAATTGCGTAACATTGTATTGTCTGTCATTGTTCCAATCATGATGGAAGAGAAGACAAGTTAAGCTATAGCATGTCTACCATCTCTTGTGGGGTTTATGCATTCAGCCATTTGTGTTGCCCTTATACCACATTGTGCCTCGTATATACTGGACATTTTAGACCCAGTGACAGGCTGGCATGAAATGGCTTGCATAATACTTAGTAAGAAGGCCATAATATTTTTGACTCATGGCTGAAGTTATGTTTTAATGCCTCTCCCAGGTTGGCAAAAATGCATCTCTAAATGCATCAGATTGATGCTTTAAAATAGGGAATATTTAAATTTTTCTTCCAGGGAGCATGCCCCGAACCCCTAGAGGGGTAATATCTTTCTCACCTTTTCACCCTGACCCGTTTTCATGCCTGGTTTGCACATTAAGCAGAAATAAAGTAGAAAAACATGATTCTATTATGGTCTGTTATGCCACCACCTTTTGATGCATTCTTAAAGTTTAGTCCTGCAGTTTTATGATATAAATCTTTCAATGGCAGAGTATTTACACACAATGTGCTCTACTTGGTTCAAACACTATTCTATATTCACCAGAAGAGGGCGACAAAGACATTATTTACCAATCCATGTATGACTGTTGAATTTGTCCTCGACGTCTCTTTCCTTTTATTTGGCAGTAGTCGACAGGAAACTGGGTGAGACAGCGAGGAGTGACACTGGGCAAATGAACCGAGTGAGTTCATGACTTTTTATTTTTTCTTGTAGTTTTATTTTATTTTATTTTATTTTTGCAACAAATGCAAATTCCTTTTTATTTATATATTTTTTAAACTATCTTCAAGGCCCTTACAATCACCCTAGCATCCCCCACCTTTACGGCGCAGGTGCACGGTACGTCTTGTCTCCCAGAGTACATTCTTTTCCCTCCAGAGGCCTGTTTTATTGCTAGTCTTTTCTTTTCTCTTAACATTATTTAAACCGCGTTAGATCAGAGACGTAGGGCTCATCCATCTCGGCCTACTACTCGGTGTATACATTGGAGTTTTTGCTCTGTTTCATTTTGTTTCACTTTTGGGAGAAAACCAAAGTGTTCTTAGTCCAGATGAGTCTAGTCTTTTCAGAGTCTTTTGCAAGACTTTCTCTCGGTGGGACATGCTTGCAGAAAGTCTCCAAAAGGCTTCCAGAACCAATGAGCGAGCCTCTCTCAGCTCCTCTTAATGTGGAGGAGCAGCTGCTGTTCTCTGGGCTTGCCCTGGTGACTGTCTGTAAAGTAGTGCTTATTGTTTTTGTCTTTTGTATTTAAGATGTCCCTTTTGGTCGTAGACCATAAGAGATTGGGAACAAAACCAGTAAATTAAGAACCTTACCGTGGACTCATCTACGTCTTCACCATAACAAATCAGTGCATCCAGGGCTTGCAGAAATTAAAATGTCTCGTGCCCTTTCAGACAAGTACTCTTTAGTAGCCCGACATGCAATTAACTAACCCAAATAACAATTATTTTAATGATGAAGGTTGCATTTTTAAATTTATTTTTTCATCCTAGACACGGCACGCAGATGGAGGAGGGTGGGAGTATAATATTCTTCTTACATTTTAGTAACTATTATGTACATTATACTCAACATGTTAAATAATTAGTTATTTTTAACATGTCTGTGAAGGTTATGCAAAGTTAAAGCAAAGGAATTCAGACAAGATTTTTAAGGTGAAGCTGTTTCTTCTCTTATCCCAAGAGCCTTTTTTTTTTTTTATTGTTTTTTTTTGGTTATTTTTTCTGCTGAGTTCAACCAGTTGAACCCAACTTGCTAGAACTTGTGTTAAGGTGATCTTTTATTACTTTTACATTTCTGTCTCTTACAGAGAAACAGGGATTCTTGGTCAGAAGCAAACTCTCATTAAATAAAGAAGCTGACTACAGCCACTGCTTCTATAATGCACACGTGCGACCAGTGTGGGAACAAGTTTGCCACTGTCTACAATCTCAAAAGACACCAGCTCATCCACACTGGAGAGAAGCCTTACAGCTGTGACCTGTGTGGGAAGACATTTTCACATTCAGGTCATTTAAAAACACACCAGCTCATCCACACTGGAGAGAAGCCATACAGCTGTGACCTGTGTGGGAAGACATTTTCAGGGGCAGGTAATTTAAAACAACACCAGCTCATCCACACTGGAGAGAAGCCCTACAGCTGTGATCTGTGTGGGAAGACATTTTCACATACAAGTGGTTTGAAAAAACACCAGCGCATCCACACTGGAGAGAAGCCTTACAGCTGTGACCTGTGTGGGAAGACATTTTCACATTCAGGTCATTTAAAACATCACCAGCTCATCCACACTGGAGAGATGCCCTACAGCTGTGACCTGTGTGGGAAGACATTTTCACATTCAGGTCATTTAAAACATCACCAGCTCATCCACACTGGAGAGAAGCCATACAGCTGTGACCAGTGTGGAAAGACATTTTCAGGGGCAGGTAATTTAAAACAACACCAGCTCATCCACACTGGAGAGAAGCCCTACAGCTGTGATCTGTGTGGGAAGACATTTTCACATACAAGTGGTTTGAAAATACACCAGCGCATCCACACTGGAGAGAAGCCCTACAGCTGTGACCTGTGTGGGAAGACATTTTCACAGGCAGGTAATTTAAAACAACACCAGCGCATCCACACTGGAGAGAAGCCTTACAGCTGTGACCTGTGTGGAAGACATTTTCACAGGCAGGTAGTTTAGAACGACACCAGCTCATCCACACTGGAGAGAAGCCCTACAGCTGTGACCTGTGTGGGAAGACATTTTCACATTCAAGTCATTTAAAAACACACCAGCTCATCCACACTGGAGAGAAGCCCTACAGCTGTGACCTGTGTGGGAAGACATTTTCACATTCAAGTCATTTAAAAACACACCAGCTCATCCACACTGGAGAGAAGCCATACAGCTGTGACCTGTGTGGGAAGACATTTTCAATAGCAAGTAATTTTAGAAAACACCAACTCATCCACACTGGAGAGAAGCTTTACAGCTGTGACCTGTGTGGGAAGACATTTTCACGGGCAGATAATTTAAAACAACACCAGCTCATCCACACTGGAGAGAAGCCCTACAGCTGTGACTTGTGTGGGAAGACATTTTCACAGACAGGTAGTTTAGAACGACACCAGCGCATCCACACTGGAGAGAAGCCTTACAGCTGTGATCTGTGTGGGAAGACATTTTCACATACAAGTGGTTTGAAAAACACCAGCGCATCCACACTGGAGAGAAGCCCTACAGCTGTGATCTGTGTGGGAAGACATTTTCACGGGCAGATCATTTAAAACATCACCAGCTCATCCACACTGGAGAGAAGCCCTACAGCTGTGACCTGTGTGGGAAGACATTTTCACGGGCAGATCATTTAAAACAACACCAGCTCATCCACACTGAAGAGAAGCCTTACAGCTGTGACCTGTGTGGGAAGACATTTTCACAGGCAGGTGATTTAAAAACACCAGCTCATCCACTCTGGAGAGAAGCCCTACAGCTGTGATTTGTGGGAAGACATTTTCACGGGCAGGTCATTTAAAACAACACCAGCTCATCCACACTGGACACAGACCATACTCTTGTGACCGTTGTGAAAAGACATTTAGAACTTTAAGTTCTTTCAGGACACATTACCTTCAACACACTCGAGAGTTGGTGATACCATGTGAGCTGTGTGGAGAGATATTTTACTCTAAACAGACTTCTTCTCGACACCTAAAGCAACACGCTGAGGTGGAAATGGGGAAGTGTGGACCACAATGAGACTCAGCATCCTGAAGTTTTATAGGTATACATTATGCCCGCCTCTCAGCTCCAGGGTCTTGGATGGATGTGTAATGAGCTGATGTGTCAGTCATAGGGTTGGGTACCAAACCCGGTATTAAATTGGCTCCAGGGCTAAATTATGAAAGACCGTAGTATCAGTAAGCTCTGACGCTATCGGTTCTGCTTTCGGTATTGGAGGAAAAAATCAATGTACTATGTATTTTTGCTTAATGTTATCGCACATTTTATCTCACCAAACACTTCTAATGTGCGATCATATTACGACGTTTGTCTGTGAGATCTGCGAGATCTGTCATGTGCGCCGCGGAGGCTGTCTGTCTCTCTCACATACCACAAGAACGCAGCGCTGAACTGTGGGGAGAGTGAGAATCGAACCACTTACCCTCCGGTTGAAAGACGACTGCTCTACCCACTGAGCTACTGCTCAGATACTACTCAGATATGTGCTGCATCTGAAGGTAGAGCTTCTCTTTAGTCTCTATAATGGTCAACACTGTCACTAAACTAACCTGTTCAGGGCTCTGTCTGAGTCCAGATGAAGTTATCACTTAAAACATATAAAGTTAATGTCTGTTCTGCTGCTTGTGTGGACATGTTTTCACTCTCCACTCAGCTGTTTTATTTTTATTTGTATTTTTAAGCCCTACGACTGTTTGGTCAGTGGGTTGTTTTTATTATAGCGAGGTGTTTCCAGAGGTTTTAGGCACTGCTTGCTTTGTTTTCTATCACACCAACACAATGCATGTTTTTATTTACAAGATGCTTAAGCCTTATATAATCTTTTATAATTACATTTTATTGTACGCAATTGTTTAAGTCGCACATTCAACACTGAATTAAAAGTTACTAGGTCACAGTCGGCAGCTGAGGATAAGAGCTGATGAAAAGTGGGAACAGGAAGTGGAATGTGTGAATATTTATTTCTGTCAAGTTTTTGTTCTACACAGATGTATAATAGCTTCAGGTTTAAATGTAAAGAGATTTTTGAGTTTACAGTTCCAGTAAATATGTCCAACAGTTCATTTTGTATATTTGACTTTTAAAAATAAATGTCTGAAATAACATTAATAGATGTTCTTTTTTTATTTAACAACACAAGGTAGAAAAAAGCATAAGTGCACCAAAAACTAACCAGTTACAACCAAGCACAGAATTCACAGCTAAAGATAGAAAAGATTTTTTTTTTTTTTTTTTAAAGAGAAGGAATCGATAGACAGGAAGTAGACGTCAATGTTTGTCAGTCAGGTGTTGATGGAAGAGATGTGTTTTATGTGTTTTTTAAAGATGGCTACAGAATCTGATCTTGTAGCAGCAGTAGATCATTGCACCAATGTCAAAGACTTTAAACGATGTAGCATTTGGATGCATTTTAATAACAAACATAAAGGCAGAATGTAGAATTTATAAAGTCAAAATAACTAGCTTTAATAATATATATATTGGTGTATATATATTAAGTGTTGTTTGCTTAGTGTGGTTTTATTTTGGAAAATTTATATAAAATGTTCAATACACATGTTTAGGCTCAGTGTCTGGTATTTTTACTTTTTTATTCATAATGTAAATTTTAAGGTGTATTTGATTACATTGATATAAATGCACATATTTCACATAAATTATTAAATCACATTATTTGTCTGAATATAAAAGCCGTTTGAGCCGAAAGAGAGCAATCTGGTTCCATTAAAAAGAATTTCCATCTCTCAATCTTAGACCATTTTCATTCTGTGTCTGAATATGAGCCTGTGACACAATATATTAGTTATTTTGTTGAATGTTCAATGACAGACTGGTATGAATGTTTGCTTTTATCTATTTTTATGTTATATAAAAGTTTATTTCAAAATGAATAAAAATAAAAACACTTTTTACAAGTTATTATCTCGGTGCATTTAAGTATGAAGTCAGATTTAAGAGCATGAAATACAGTTTAAATATGCCTTCAGACCTACAAGCACATTAATAAATGGAGATTTAATTGAGTTTAAGTTTATTTAAAAGAAGCTGAAGTTGTAGATGGACCAGCATGTGAAGTCAGATGAAGCTGAGGAAGACGAGGCTGGGCTGTGTCAGCTGTGCAGGAGCAGACCGATAACTGGACCGAACTGGACTGGACTGGACTGGGCCGACAGAGAAGCAGCAGCAGACCGATAACTGGACTGGACTGGACTGGGCCGACAGAGAAGCAGACCGATAACTGGACTGGACTGGACTGGGCCGACAGAGCAGCAGATCGATAACTGGACTGAACTGGACTGGACTGGGCCGACAGAGAAGCAGCAGCAGACCGATAACTGGACTGGACTGAACTGGACTGGACTGGGCCGACAGAGAAGCAGCAGCAGACCGATAACTGGACTGAACTGGACTGGACTGGGCCGACAGAGAAGCAGCAGCAGACCGATAACTGGACTGAACTGGACTGGACTGAACTGGACTGGACTGGACTGGGCCGACAGAGAAGCAGCAGCAGACAGGTAACTGTAGAGGGGCTCTGCAAAAACAGAACCAAGTAAAAACTTATGTTTAAAACAAGTCTTGCTGTTGGGACCGTTCACCTCTGTACATGAGATTTACTGTTAACCACAGAAAAAAATATTCTGTTCTCCAGCTCACTGTGTGTTACTGTGTGTGTAAAGACTGTTTTTATAAAATAGTGGACTTTGATTTGAACTTACATTTGCCTAAATACTTTAGTAAATGTGACCTGTACTGGGTCAGAGGTAGTGCATGCTCCTGCTGCTCCTGACACTTCTGTTTGCTCATGACAGCTTTACTTTTCTTTTTAGTCATTCATCCATCCATCCATCCATTCATCCATCCATCCATTCATCCATCCATCCATTCATCCATCCATCCATTCATCCATTCATCTATCCATCCATCCATCTATCCATCCATCCATCCATTCATCTATCCATCCATCCAGCCATCCATGCATTCATCCATCCATCCATCCATCCATCCATTCATCTATCCATCCATCCATCCATTCATCTATCCATTCATCCATCCATCCATCCATCTATCCATCCATCCATCCATTCATCTATCCATCCATCCAGCCATCCATCCATTCATCCATCCATCCATCCATTCATCTATCCATCCATCCATCCATTCATTCATCTATCCATTCATCCATCCATCCATCCATTCATTCATCTATCCATCCATCCATTCATCCATCCATCCATCCATTCATTCATCTATCCATCCATCCATTCATCTATCCATCCATCCATTCATCTATCCATCCATCCATTCATTCATCCATCCATCTATCCATCCATTCATCTATCCATCCATCCATTCATCCATCCATCCATCCATCCAGCCATCCATCCATTCATTCATCTATCCATCCATCCATCCATTCATCTATCCATCCATCCATCCAGCCATCCATCCATCCATCTATCCATCCATCCATCCATTCATCCATTCATCTATCCATCCATTTATCAATCCTTCCATCCATCCATTCATTCATCTATCCATCCATTCATCTATCCATCCATCCGTCCATTCATCCATCCATCCATCCATCCATTCATTCATCTATCCATCCATCTATCATTTCATCCATCCAGCCAGCCATCCATCCATCCATTCATCTATCCATCCATCCATCCATCCATCCATCCATCCATCCATCCATTCATCCATCATCCATCCATCCATCCATCCATTCATCTATCACTCCATCATCCATCCATCATCCATCCATCCTTCCATCCATCCATTCATTCATCTATCCATCCATTCGTCTATCCATTCATCCATTCACCATCCATCCATCCATCCATCTTTCCTGCTGCTAAAGTCCACTGGACTATTATATTCATTCATCACATTGTGTTTTTCTATTGAATAAACAGAAACCCACCAAACGTACTTCTCAGTCTAGACATTGGTTCTGTTTAGCGTGTTATACCATAATCCCCCACTCCCTTAAACGACTAAAATGGTCGGACATCCAGTCAGGTTTTCTGGCCTTGATCCTGACGCACAGAGATTGTTCCAGATTCTCTGAATTTTTGGAATATTATGCACTGTAGATGAAGATAGCTGCAAACTCTTCTGATATTGCTCCACTATATTTTGCCACAGCATTGGTGATCTTTTGCCAATCTTGACTTCTGAGAGACACTGACACTCTGAGAGGTTCTTTTTATTCCCAAGCATGTTGCCAATTGACCTAATAAGATGCAAATGTGTCCTCCAGCTGTTCTTTATATGTACATTCCACTTTTCCGGCCTCTTATTGTTATAGTGTTTTATAATAAGAAGCACTCTTATAACTTTTCTGTATGTTATTTGCACACTTTGCATGCTATACTCCACCTAGATCAGGACACTAAATACCTCATCTGTTGAAACCAGTTATAACCAGTTGGTCACCCCTGGCTGGACACTTAGTGGAAAAGTCCTGGTACTGGGGCAGGAAGTGCCCCCTCCTGTGTGAGCTGTGGCCAAAGGTGATGACTTTTAGTGTATTGTAGTGTATTGAGTTGACCAGACGCACCACACGTGGGCTGACCTCATGTTAGCTGCAGGTCGTCTAACATCGCTGGACTTATGCCTTTTTCTGAGTGGAATTAAACAGACAAACTTTACATTGGTTTTATAGTTTTTATTCTCTTCGTCTTAGCTCCAGCACTCGTCCCAAAACAACCGGGAGATATTGTTTTTAGCTCCCATGAAATCCAAAATAAGGCCATATTTGGCATTACCTTTCAAAATGTTTGAGAGATAATATTTGATATCTATATTCTATTGTGAATAAATATAAGTTTATTAGATTTGTAAATTATTGCATTCCTTATTTATTCACAATTTGTACAGTGTCCAAAATCTTTGGGAATCGGGTTTGTAGATTTTAAACACAAAGAAATTGCAGCAAAGAAAAAGTGTGAAATAACTCAAAAGATGTATTTTAGATTCCTCAGAGTCATCAGTCTTTGCTTTGTCGACAGAGCTGCAAACCCTTGGGCCTCTCTCGGTGAGCTTCAGGATGTAGTCACTTAAAATGGTGTTTCCAGGGTAAAAGTGGAAACACAATGTTGTATTTGTGTCTTATTTAAAGGTAAAAACATGGAGGATTAGGGAACATAGATTTAAACCTAAAATAAATGCTAGCCTTTATAAAAACACATCATTAGACTTTATAAGAAATGCACGTTGGGCGGAGACAAAAAGTGTTGGAGGAAGAGAGTGGGACGAGTCAGGACCAGAGTTTAAACTGTTGTTTGTGATTTTACTCATAAATATGTCCTGGATTGGAACGGTTCAACATCAAAAAGGCTTTTAACAAACTTAATGACATTGTTGTCGGTGGTTTTGTCTTGTATAAATATTTAAATCACGATGAATGTGCAGCACTGATAAAGCTCCTGGATTGTAAAGACTCTGATGAAAGTCGTGGAGATATAAGAGGCTTATATCAGTGACCAGACTCCCGCTCAGAGCCACTGTTTCATGGAGTTGTTCTGTAACCACCAAAACTGTTCTGAGGACCAGACCCACACACATTTGTTTTTAGACTGCTCTCACTCAAAAGAAATGTGGACCAAACTAAACGGACTTGGACTCACTTTTAATGTAAACTTCTGCTCTGTTCTGTTTGGACTCATGGAGGAAAGGTTCACACCAAAACAGTTCAAACTCCTTCAACTCATCGTCACAGTCTCCACAGTTAAAATATAGAAAACAAGGACAAAAGTCACCATTAAACCAACACTCATCAACAGCTGCTATTCTTTTTCACAAAAGACAAAGAAACAATAAAACTAACTTTCACCAGTAATTGTAACAATTTTCTTCATTTCTTATTCTGTTTCTGTATTTTCAGAAAATAGACGCAGAGTCCATCTGAAAACCTCCAGTGACACATCCCAGAACAGAGCAGTGTGACTCTGAGCTGTGAAGTCCAGGCTTTAAAGGAACTTATGAATGGTTCAGACTAAACTCAGCCTCTGACTCTCAGAGGGAAACAATGAAAGAAAACTCAGCTCGTGTCAGTGTCTCAAATAGAGCTGTCCTTTATTCATTATATCTTTCTTTAACCTGGTAATATCCTCATTGAGATCAAAAATCTCTTTTCCAAGAGTGACCAGGCCAAGACGACAGCATTACACACAGTTTCTGACAAAAACAAGAATTTTCAAACACACAAAGAACAATATTTACTCTCAATAGTTACAAAAAAGTCAGTTTGTGCAAGTTTA
This sequence comes from Neodontobutis hainanensis, assembly GCA_024349245.1. Lineage (NCBI taxonomy): Eukaryota > Metazoa > Chordata > Actinopteri > Gobiiformes > Odontobutidae > Neodontobutis > Neodontobutis hainanensis. Next base: position 122,237 of record JALDNG010000684.1, read on the forward strand.
AAAAACGGTTCCATTTACCAAGCTCCTTGAGTTCACGCTTCTTTAGGATAGATTTAAATTCTCCTAAAGTTACAAGTTCAGACAGATTGAAGTCCTTTTGCAGGTCAGTCCATGCACAGGGGGCAGCCACTGAAATACTGCCTTACCCAACTCCGTTTATTCAATCTGAACTCAAGCACTTGTCATCAGTTGGTGTGTGTAACATTTTATTTTACTGCTGTTATTTAGACTGTTTTGTTTCTCAAACTAAAGAATGTAAATGGACACAAGACTGTGGAGCAGAGAGACCACACTGGAAGAACTGAGTGAGTCTATTCATTTTTACATTTATGACTTATATTTCTTTTCTCTTTAATACAGTCAAATAAAATGTCTTGCTTCTCTAAAAGTGATTTATTTAAACTGATCTTGTTCTTTTGGTTTCATAATGTGACGCAGAGAAAAAGCAAAGGCCACAGTGACTGGTGACACAGAGGTTCAGTCTGGAGGCACACTGACTCTGAGCTGCTCTCTTAGATTATTGTTTTGCACATGTTGAGTCCCCAGTGTCTCTCACAGTGAGTCCTGACACATCACAGGACCTCATGTCTGACAAAGTCTCACTGAGCTGTCAATCCAACTCCACTAATGGAGAGTGGACACTCAAAGGCTTTTCTCAGAACGTTCTTTTCTGAACACAATGTACTTCCTACTGGACAGATCCATCGAAATGTGACTTTTGCCCCAAAAGAGAAAACTAATGCAGTGTTTTGGTGTGAGTCTGGATCAGGAGAACTGAGCAATGCCCTCAACATGACTTTTTCATTTCATTTTTCATATAATAGATGAATACAGCATCATCTTCTTTTTATTGCTGTGATAATGTAATAGTCCAAGTCTGACTTTTCACAGGTCATGTTGTCCTTGTGAGTCCTGTTCATCCTGTGACTGAGGGACGCCCTGTTTCTCTCGGCTGTAAACTCAACACATCTACTGCTCTTTCTTCTGTCCTTTTCTATAAAAATGGAAAACTAATCCATAAAGGAACCCAAACTGAGTTCAACATCTCTGCAGTGTCCAAGTCTGACCAGGGTTTTTATAAATGCGAGGACAAGAACAAGGCCCAAGATCTCCACAGATTTGTAGATTCCAGAGAGATAGATCTCACTCAAATGTGAGAATTATTTATTTAATTCAAAATACAAACACAAAATTGGAGGTTTGAAGGTGTATTTATAAAGCACTGCTACAATGTGAGCTGTAAATATTAACATGAGATAAATTCTTGCAGCAAAGGAACATAGCTCTTCATTTCCTGTCATGTTGATCATTGGACTTATCTGTGCAATAGTTTGTTTAATTCTGCTGCTGCTTCTGTGACGCTGCACAAATCAAAAGATAAGACTATATCAGACAGAAAATCAAAGTCTCTGTAATCAAATGTCCAAATCCAGAAAATGGACAAAAGTTCACGCAATGTCTTTTCACAATTAAAGTGTCACTATGGCTTCTTTTTCTTTTCCACTAAAGCAGTAAAAAACACTGTACACTGTGAATGAAATGAAATGTTTCTTTTACAGATGCCACATATTCTGTGCTGGAGCTCAAAAACATCAAAAACATCAAAAGGTGAGTCTCTTGTTTTGTTCATTTGATAGATTCACAGGTCACTTCTTTTTGAATCCAACTCAGAGAGAAGGACGTGTGAACAGGAACAAAGCTGTGTTTACTCCAGTGTGAGGCCACATTCAGCAGCAGCTACAGTCCAGTCACTTTAAACTACTTTATATTTCTTCTCAGGAGATATTTAAACCCGTTGAATTTCATTAAAATCCAAATTACATAATGATTTCTAAGTTTTATTATTATCCAAATTTCAAATCCGTGAAGATTTTTGTCCTTGTTTTTCTCCCTCACATTTATAAAACCCTCCAAGACACACTTGTGCCTCTTTTAACTTTGTTCTACAATGATATTATCTCAAATCAGTCAAAGCCAATAACAATGTGATCTTTTATCATTTTTGTTGTTCATTTTGTTGTGTGTGTGTGTGTGTGTGTGTGTGTGTGTGTGTGTGTGTGTGTGTGTGTGTGTGTGTGTGTGTGTGTGTGTGTGTGTGTGTGTGTGTGTGTGTGTGTGTGTGTGTGTGTGTGTGTGTGTGTGTGTGTCTTGGTGCGTGTGTTGTGGTTGAAAAAATAAATATATTATTGTGGAATAAGTTTGAGAGAAAACAACAGATGTCTTTTGGTGATTTATTTAAGGAAAAAGGAAAAAGAATTCAGAGACATATTTTGCAAAAGGAGGAATGAGCATACAAATCTGTCTGTGTACAGAGTTGCATGAACAGTCCCAATGTTAACTAGGTAGGCTTAGAATTTATACTGAAATCACAGCAGATAAGAAAAATAAACACTGGCTCTCAGGAGTGAGCCATCTAACATGAATCAGCATTTGTCTCTGTGTAAGACAATTGTATCAGTTTGAAAACAGTAGCTCAGGTGGTGCACATATCATTCTGCTGCGGTCAAGGACAGCACAGAGCATGTGAAAGAGGAAAATATCATTTTCCGTTACAAATCCCTCCTTTTGATCAAACACAATTGATCAACCAAAATCAATCAAAACTCAATTAGGTTACAAAACATAAATCCAAGTTAACCTTAGCTTTGTGAGTTGTACTTGTGGTGCCGAAAAACCCAGCCGAGGGCTGACTAAATCAAGCAGAAACATTTCATACTATCAGTAGCTGACCTAACGCTGGGAAAAAGACCACAGCCCCTCCCTCACAGGCGGCGTACTCACTAGGGTTAAACATAAGCATCAGATGAAAAATATTCACAAAACAAATCACTTTGTAAAACTTAAAACCTTCAAATCAATTAAGACTTTACCTCAAAGAAAGCATTAGTGAAAAGATTTAAAAACACCATGTAAGTCCACAATTTTAGCGTTAGCTTTTCTACAATAACAAAAATTTAAATGATCAGGTTCCAAAATTAATTAACTGATTGCTTTGGTGACTATATTTCACAATTACTATTTCAAAAGAAAATTACATGTGGATTACACAGACATAGGAACATACTTAGTCATACTTAGTTTTCTTCAAATAGATGAGCAAATCAAACAGAATTAACAGAGTCACAATCAAGAGCAGAGGTGTCTGGGTTGTGGTCTTTGTCCTGTTGAGGCAATTCAACATAGAGTTTAGCTAGATGGAGGTTAAAAAGAGAAGTCACTAATACTTGGCAGAGTTGTGTTATAAGTAGAATGGGAAGTGTGGTCAGTTAATAGACAGAGTAGAGGAGTTACAATAAGTGAAGATAAAAGTAACAAAAAGCATGTGGTTCCCCTTTGACCACACAAGCCTGGGAGTCTAAACGGATGTCAAGGATGATGTCCGTCCATTTTTAATGTTCAAAGATCTGTTCAATAATAGCAATAATTAAATGATAGCAACAAATAAAATAAAATTAAACAGTTAACATAAGATTAACGTGTATGAGTATGTAATGATTGTTTAATAAATCTTCAAAAATCATTAGAGCAATTTTAAATGCAATAAAGCACCCAAAAAAAAATATATATATATATATACATATATATTTGTCAGTATAAAACTGGTTATCAGTGATGTGAGGAACTGTGGGACAGATGAGTGTGTCACATGTTATAGTTACGCTGTTGAATTTGCTGAAAACGGTCAGCTCTATTTCTTCAGGTGGTACAGAGTCTTTCATAAACTTGATTGTAGGTGGGACCAGCTCTCGGCACTGGTCTCAACGTTGAACTGCATTCCCAGAGCAGTTTCAGCGGAGGAGGTGAGCGAAAATCTCACCTCAGTCTTCCCACGTAGTCAACGGTGGAGGTAGAGCTAAGGTCTCACCTCAGATCTCCCACGTAGGAGCTTGTTCTCGGGACAAGCCTCTTACTTTGTGATCATTCACTGGGTCCCCTCTTTGACAGTGTGGGGGCAGTTGACGAGCTGGTCAGGTGGAGGAATCTTCTTGCAGTGTTGTGCATGGATCCAAGGGGCTCTCTCTGCGACCTTCACAGCCGTGTGGGTCGTGAGCAGGATCTGATAGGGCCCACACCAGGGTTTGTCTCTCCAGCTGCACTTCCTCAGGTTTCTCACCAAGATGTAGTCGCCAGGCTGGAGTTTGTGGAACTGGTGGGTGGCCAGTTTGGGCAGGGAATCAAGCCCCTGAGATCTAATATCAGAGAGAATATTAGAGAGTGAAATACAATAGGATATCATTGGGTCTGGCAGAGTACTATCGGCCAGTGCTGCAGGTTTAGATGGGGGTCCAAACCCAATTCCAGGAGGTTGTCCAAACACTATCTCAAAGGGAGAAAGGTTATTTTGCGCGCTCTCATCCTCAGGTACATCAAAGCAATAGGCAGACATTTTACCCAGGTCTTACCTGTTAATTCAGATATTTTTGCCAATTTGCGTTTCAGAGTGCCATTTTCTCTTTCTACAGCTCCTCCAGAAGCTGGATGGTAGGATCAATGAGTTTTCAGGTCAAATTTAAGGTGTTCACTCAGTGTTTTCAGAATGTCATTTACAAAATGAGTACCGTTATCACTCGTAATTAGATTCGAAGTCCCCAGCGAGGAATTATTTCGCTTAAGAGGATTTTTGCTACTGTGTCAGCAGTGCAGTGTTTTGTTGGGAATGCTTCTACCCACTTTGAAAACATGTCAACTATTACAAGACAGTATTTCTTACCTTCGCAGGGTCTTAACTCAATGAAGTCCATTTGAATGTGGCCAAAAGGCCTGGAGGTGGGTTTGTGACCTCCAACATCTGTTTTGTTGTAGGAGTTACCTTTAGAATTGTTGGAAGATGAAGCATTTTGAGCAAAAATCTTCAGCAAATTTGTTAAACCCCACAGTAAACCAATGTCTTTGAAGGTCTTTTCTCATTCCCTCCTTTGATACATGGTCAACGCCATGTAACAATTTTGCAAAAGGCAGGAAGAGGGCTTGAGGAAGACATGGATTGCCATTAGGGCCCATCCAAACACCATTTGTGTTTGTACAGTTTTTCTTTTTCCAAGCAGCTTTGTCTGCTGGAGTGGAGATGCAAGCCAAATCAGAGAGTGAAACAATGTCAGAGTGAGTGCAAGTTTGATCCGTTGTCTGGGAGAGTAATGTAACAACGTAGGGTGTGAGTGACGCTGCTTTTGCAGCTGCGTCTGCTCGTGCATTACCTAGAGAGACTGTGTCTTTGGCAGAGGTATGTGCAGAACACTTACATACTGCCACGGCGGATGGGAGTAGCACTGCATCTAAAAGATCAGAAATCAAATCTTTGTGTGAAATGGGTTTGCCATCAGATTTGAGGAAGTTTCTGTGGCGCCAAAGTGCTGCGTGGTTGTGTAGAACACCAAATGCATATTGACTATCTGTGTAAATGTTAACTGTTTTAAGAGATGCCAATTGACAGGCTTTGGTCAGGGCAATTAGTTCTGCTGCTTGCGCTGATAACCGAGGACTGAGAGGAGATGACGTCACTGTTGCATGATCGTCCACAACTGCATATCCAACGTGTGCAGAACCAGTGGTTGGGTCCTTGGAAGCTGAACCATCTACATAAAAAATGAGTTCAGGATTAGAAAGAGGAGTGTCAGTCAAATCAAGTCTTGGCAGACAGATAAGGTCAAGTTCAGAGAGACAACAGTGAGGTTCTCCCTCCTCTGAGAGAGGCAGGAGTGTAGCAGGGTTGAGAGTGTTACAACGTTTAACCTCAACATTTGGTAGGTTCAGAAGGAGAGCAGTTGTAACGTAGCTGACGAGCAGGGGTCAAGTGAGCTGTCTTTTGTTCAGTCAGAATGTTGGAGACAGCATGTGGAGCAAAAAGGGTGAGATGACTGTAGCCTACATAGGGACGAGAGGCAATTATTGCTGCTTCACAAGCTGCTAAAGCACAGAGACATGGTGGGTGGCCTCTAGCAACAGGATCAAGGTGTGTCGAGAAGTAACCCACAGGCTTCAGCAGCTGTCCCTGTTTTTGGGCGAGAACAGAATTCATACAATCATCACGTTCATCAACAAATTGGAAAAAAGGCTTGTCAGGGTTTGGCAATGCCAATGCAGGGACTGTCTGTAGTAGCAGTTTCAAATGAGTAAATGCAGAGTCAGCCTCATCTGTCCATGTGAGTTTGGAGTGAAGTGTCATGTCTTTTTCAGAGTAAGATCACGTAGTGGTTTTCTGGGTCTTGTTTCCAATCTGTAGCTTTTAAACATTTTGCCATAAAAAGACCAACATCACGCCATTGTTTGTTATGTGGTTTAACTATTATTGAGACATGCAGGGCTGAGTTTTGGATTTTGAAGAACTTTGACAGTTTGTGAGGTAATGGAACATTATAAGCGCAAAAATCTTGGTTAAAGTACAGTCCATTCAGAATGAGTCGGTCAGTAGTTTGTCGGTACCAGCTTTCTTCATACTGTTCATCTGGACCCATGGAGACATGCGCTGTAACATGTAGTGCATTTGCCTTCATGAATTCAGAGGAATGAGCTCATGTATTGTTTAGCTTTGTGTAACACATTTGAGTCAGCAGATGGTCCAATTTCCACTGATACACATACAATGGAGTGGTCACTTCAGATTTTATTAGGCAATATTCATATTTGGTTTGTTTGATTTTGATACCATTTTCGTCTGCAGACAAGGTAATTCCTAGTGCGCACATTAGGTCACGACCTATTAGATTCACTGGACACAACTCAGACAACAGAAAGCTGTGTGTAGTGGACACTGATGGATCAGGTAAATGCCAGGTTACAGATAGAGGTTTTGTGAATGGTTCTTTAACAATCTGTCCACTCGCACTAATGGAGTGAGTTGTTTTGCCATTTAATGCAGTTTGAATTTGGTCTTTTCTGATCAGAGATTTTGTGGCCCCAGAGTCAACCATAAATGACAGAGTTTTTCCATTGATGTCACATTTTATTACCGGTAATTTTTCACACACAGATGTTGTTAACTTAGCATAGGTACCTTTAAACATTTCAGCTTTTTTTTGTCATTTCAAGTTTCTTAATGGTTTCTGTCACTAAGGCAAGCAGTGGATCAGTTGCAAGCGCGTCTTCGTTGCTTGTGAGCAGTGCGGTGTTGTGTGCATCGTCAGTGACAGGTGTGGTGTCCTTTTCGTGTGTTATACTCATCTCATTTTGCGGCGAAGTCCTCGGTTCCTCATCATCACCAGCCAGTCAGTTGGGGTCACTCAGAGCAGTGTCAGGGCGTTGGTCAGCTCGGTCTCTTCTTTTCTTGGGACAGTTGTTTGCCCGTTGAATTGTGGAGAATTGTGGAAAATTCAACCGCTGCTTGAATTTTTGAGTAATCTTCTAAGTTGCAGATTGTTCTCAGAATACCAGGGATCTCTGCACCGGTGGGCCTGTGCACTTGACAGAACAGTTTGAATTTTTGGCCCACTGTGGCGCCTCCTCTGTTAATAGGAGGTATATTGTCTTTGATTAATTGAGTCCATCTTGAGGGGTCTGGTGAGCGATACATAAGCACAGACTCAGGGTGTTCAGCCAGTCGTCTTTGGCGTTGTACTTCAGTTTCATTGTCTGGGGCTGGTGGTGGTGGAGCTGGATTCGAAATTCAATCATAGGAGCTTGAAACACAGCCCCATAGGGTGTCTTGCTTCTCGTGTGAGACGGGGACAGGAAGGAGAAAGATTTGTCTGATGAAAGTTCAGTTGTGAAGGGGTTGTTAGAGTTCTTAGAACTGGTGGCAGAGTCATATGGAGGAGGTTTGGTGACAGGACTTGACAGTCCAGTGTTCATCAGGGTGTTTTTTCAGCCTGTGTGGTCAGATCTGGGTACAGTTGAGCAGCTGTTGCAGAAGCTGCATGTGTCTGAGCCGCTTGTCTCTGCCTCTGGAGCCCTCCTTTTCTTCACTGTGGAGATGTGCAGCAGCGAGAGCGGTGACGTAGGTCTGGTCATCATCTTCACTCATGAGTGCCGAACCAACAGGCTGGGTCAGACTCGGAAAACAAGAGGACATCGCATTAGTTATGTTATCAGGTGCTTTATAACCTGTGCTTTGAAATGGCCCCTTTACTGTATCTAAGTGTTTTAAATTTCTTTCCCTGTTTTCTTTTTCTTTCTGTTTCTTTTCTTCAGCTGCTTTTTCTCACATCTCTAAACATTCATAATGTCTTTTAATCTCTTTTATTTGCTTCGGGTTTACTGATTTTTTTAGACATAAGTCTCTTTTCTGCATCTTGTATTCTATTGCGTAATGCAGTCAAACTACTTTCACTCATTCGTCCTTTAAAACCATACAACTTCCATTCATCCATTTTATCACAACTCCCTGGCCAGGTTTCTATCATATACATCACATTGAATTCACAGAAGTCCTTTGCAGGACTGTTTTTACTTGTATTGGATCCCATATTTCAGATTAATTAAATACTCGTCAGTATATAAGGTTCAGACAGATTATAGAGAAACTTTAGAACTACTAAAACCAACACAAACTAACAAAAACAACACAAAACAACAACACAAGACTAACAGAAACTAAAAAACATCTAAAAAACCCTTTCAGAAATTATTATTACTCATTTTATGGCAATTCTGCTCAGTCAATCCAGACTCAAATCAACAATAATAGACCTTCCCAGTCAGGGTTTCTAATACAGATACAAAACCTTTTAAAATTATTATGTGGCAATCCAGCCGTATTAATAATTTTAGGACCATCCGGTCTCGGTTTTCAGATTAGGACAATCCAGTCCAGACTTGAAACAAAAGAAAAACTTTCTTTTGATTCCACAAAACCTATTCAGAAATTATTATTACTCATTTTATGGCAATCCTGCTCAGTCAATCCTGACTTATGGTAATAATAATAGACCATTCCTGGTCTAGGCTTTGTTACAGTCAAAAATCACCTTTAGACACTGTTACAAAATGTTTTCTCTTAATTTATAAATTTGTAATAATTTTACCGTTTGGAGGTTATTTGAGTACGTTGGATCGAGAGATGACGATTGGAGGGTCGGCATGGGACAATCCTCCCGTCCAGAAGAAAATTTGGGGAAGAGGAGACCTCTTGGAGCGGTCTGGTTGGCCACACCCTTGTCCTTCAGCCGGGTCCAGCCGTCAATCTTCGATCCCACTTCTGACACCAAGAATTGTGGTTGAAAAAATAAATATATTATTGTGGAATAAGTTTGAGAGAAAACAACAGATGTCTTTTGGTGATTTATTTAAGGAAAAAGGAAAAAAGAATTCAGAGACATCTTTTGCAAAAGGAGGAATGGAAAATACAAATCTGTCTGTGTACAGAGTTGCATGAACAGTCCCAATGTTAACTAGGCAGGCTTAGAATTTATACTGAAATCACAGCAGATAAGAAAAATAAACACTGGCTCTCAGGAGTGAGCCGTCTAACATGAATCAGCATTTTACTGGTTTTCCCAGAAAACAGAGTTGTCTCTGTATAAGACAATTGTATTAGTTTGAAAACAGTAGCACAGGTGGTGCACATATCATTCTGCTGAGGTCAAGGACAGCACAGAGCATGTGAAAGAGGAAAATATCATTTTCCCATTACAGTGTGTGTGTGTGTGCGCGTGTTTTTGTGTGTGTGTGTGTGCGTGTTTTTGTGTGTGTGTGTGTGCGCATGTTTTTGTGTGTGTGTGTGTGCGCATGTGTGTGTGTGTGTGCGTGTTTTTGTGTGTGTGTGTGTGTGCGCGTGTTTTTGTGTGTGTGTGTGCGCGCATGTGTATGTGTGTGTGTGTGCGCGTGTTTTTGTGTGTGTGTGTGTGCGTGTGTATGTGTGTGCACGCCTTTGTGTGTGTGTGTGTGCGTGCATGTGTGGATGTGTGTGTGTGCGAGCATGTGTGGTTGTGTGTGTGTGCACGCCTTTGTGTGTGTGTGTGCGTGCATGTGTGGTTGTGTGTGTGCGCGTGCATGTGTGATTGTGTGTGTGCGCGTGCATGTGTGGTTGTGTGTGTGCGCGCATGTGTGTGTGTGTGTGCTGCGTGCGCATGTGTGTGTGTGCGCGCATGTGTGTGTGTGCGTGCGTGTGCGTGCGTGTGTGTGTGTATGTGTGTGTGTGTGTGCGTGTGCGTGTGTGTGTGTGTGTGCCCTTTTTGAACTTTGTAGATGCCCCCAAGAAGAAAAAAGGGGACATAAAAAGCTTTTTCATAAAGCAGAGTCTGAGTGTAAGTAGGCAAAATAACTAGCCACACAAATAAACTAGTAGTTACTGACCAGTCACTAATCAATGTAATATAGTTCAACAATAAAATAATGTTAGAACATGATCTGTATTTTATTCTAAAGTTGATTTTGATTAAAGTTTACTGCTAGTCTCATACAGACAAACTTAACACATAGATTTACATCAATTTCAACACATTAATTCACAAAACCAGGTCCCCTTCATATTTAAAAATGGCTCTGAAATATAAACATGATGTTTTGAATGCATGATACGTGTGTATTTTATTCATTAGTTCATGTATTTACATTAGGAAACTCAGACATCTTGTGAAGATGTCATAAAGCTTGATTAAAGGAAATCATGCATTTTATTAAGTTTTAAAACCATGTCCTCCATATTTAAATTGCTCTGAAATATAAACATGATTTGCTGAATGCATACTGATACGTGTGTGTAAAGCTGAGACCAAACCTACGTCCATGGAGTGGTCCTTCTTATTTTATGTTCTCTCTAAATTTAGAACCAACCGTTCGCCTGTGCTGTTCGGGCAGATCCAGGTACAGGGCATTAACATGGGAGGACTCCATTTTAAAACTAACCTCAATGTGGATGATACAAACCCCATTCCAACAAGAAAAAAAGTTAGGACACTGTACAAACTGTGAATAAAAATCTCATAAACTTATATTTTATACACAATAGAATAAATAATTAAAACACGTTTGACAATAAACTGAAAGAAGCTGCAACTAAACGAGGAAGAGTCTCAGTGATAAACAAGTTCCTAAAGCAGTCCCTTCCTGACAGCACAGCTCCGACTAAACTTCAGTGGATCCTCTGACACAGAACAGTGGCACATCAAATGTGTGAATAAATGTTAACGGTGAATTAACTGAGAGTCCAACAGGGTCGTCCCCTCAGTGCAGCACTTTATGTTATTGCATTAGTCTCTTCTTTTCCTCCTTTAACAAAGACCTCTGTATTTCTGGTTCCACTGTTGGCCTTCAGCAGAAAGTGTCAGCTCTAGCCGACGCAGACCAGCTCACTGTTATTATAAGAGAACAAACTCAAATGGAGTTTTTAAAGGACCACCTTAAATCATCGCTGCACAAGTCTCTCTAAGTCTGCTTTAGACATTATCCCTTTGACTTTGGAAATGTTTTGAAGGAGATAAAATGCTGCTGATGTAATAAATTCAAGTCTGAGTCCAGGATGAGTCCTAGATTCTTAAACACTTGTGATCAGCTGCTCATCTCCAAAAGTTTTTTCCAGGAGTCGTTGAGCCTCTTTTAATTCAATAGTGAGTTCAAACGCTCTGATGAAGGCTTTAAAGGTCAGGGGTCACCTTTAAAAACAGGAACATCTTTTCTAGGTAACTGTGACTGCTGCTGTTGTTTTACAAACATCTCTGTTTCTGCCTTTGTTTTAGTCACAACTTGTAAAATGCTCTTGTCACATTGTTCATATGTCGTCTGTGGGGCTTGTGTTTGAGGATCCTTATTATTTGTTCTACAACGTCGTGTCAAAGATGTGTCTCACAGTGCATTCATCGTTCATTCATTTACCTTCGCGGTGGATCAAAGGCATTCCAGCAAAATCCAGACATTACAATCCTCAGCAACAGAAACTCTGTGTGCTCCCAAATCTGGTGTAACTCAACACTGAAAACATGACGACACCAAACACTTCAACACTGCCTTAAAAGTGTTCTTTCAAACATCATTAGTGACACACAAACAGGTTTTATTAAAATTCTATCAATAGTTGGAATTAACATCTTCCAAAGAGAAATAAAACTCACACAATTGGCAGATGACACAGTCCTATTTTTAAAAGATAAACTTCAGGGAAAACCATAAAACAAATCAAGAACTTCTGCTGCATCTGGTTTTATATTAAACACATCCAAATGTGAGATTCTGACTTTATATGATTGAGCTAATTGAGTTCAATTTGTGGTATTTTAGTAAAAAAAGTTAAATATTTAGGAATAAATATCACAAAATATGGAGCAGAAAGAGAAAAGGTGAATTTTGTCACTAAGTTAAAAACAAAACAATATTAAATGTATGGTTACAAAAGAGACACTTTTGGGGAAGAAGTCTGTGAAAAAAGAAGAAGGCGTGTCCAGATGTGTTTACCCTGCCTTGTCACTAGAGGTCAGTGAAGACACATGCAAAGAAATCAACTATTGATAGACTTCAGATGAAAAATCAATATTAACCAGTTCCAAGGAGCTGCAGGTGTTGATAGATTTAAATGATATCTTTAAAATCAAATGGATTGAACAAAGCCTGAGGAACCCAGACTCACTCTGGATCTTCATCCATTGAACATATTCAGGAGGTTGGTGGTCTACAGTTTCTATTACAAAATCAAACAGTGTTGAACATGACTATAAACGATCAGCGTTCTACGGCAGGCTCTACATGCATGGAAACTTCTCCTGCACAAAACTCTTCTGTGGAACAAGGAAGACATTACAAAACCAAAGAAGTCCTTAGACTTAACAAAATGGAGACACAATCAAATTATTTTTGTACAAGACCTGAAAATCATGAAGAAATACACAAATATAAAAACTTTATTATTTCAAAAAATTTTCAAATAACTCCCCAAGAATATAATTATGGCATAAAACGTATTTCAAAATACATATTTGAACTAATAAAAGGATTTAAAATCATATTTCAGAAAATATATTTGTTAACAGAATAGACATTAAAAATAGAAATGTATCAATAAACATTTTAGAAAAAGCCTCCAAGATTTGAGTCGTTCAATTGCTGCTTGTTTAACCGGCTGCTCGGTGTAGTTTTATAATATTAAATGTGATAAAACATGGATTATGGCTTTTAACTATTGTACAGAAAACAAAGTAAGACAACTACACTGGAAACTTTTACATAAGATCTACCAAACCAACATATTTATTTCAACATTTATAGAAAAATAACCAAACTGCACTTTTTTACAAAAAAACTGGAAGAAATTTTTAAAGATCTTTTTTATACCTGTTTCTCCAGACAAACCTTTTGGATATTTTAGAGCTGAATATCTCTCAAAAAAACTTATTTAATATCAAACTAACATATCACACATTTTTACCTATTTTTGCCATAAAAACTGAAATTATAATTGAATTGTTAACTTTATTTTATTTTGAAAATATCATTTACACAAATAAAATGTGTTGAAAACAGGAAACCATTATTTAAACTCTTTTCAATTGAAATGAATAATAATATCTTTTCACTGAACACAATTACAAATAGACAATCCACTGAAACTGTTCAAACGTATGAGTTATTTTGTTAAATGGAAAGTAATAAAAAGTATGTGATGTTTAAAATGGTTTGGTCCTGTGTGTTTATAGACTTTATATCGACACATGTCTGAAAGTGTCACTGTGAGACACAACTGTGAGTTTACACTGCCCTGTAGGCCTCCCTTTATTATCATTTACACCAAACTAATGTGGCCTTTGTTTCATCTTTATGTCTTTTTGGTCTTGTTTTATGTTTATTAGACTTTTTCAGTTGCAGTGCTTTATTTTGTTAAGTTATTTTTTTATATTGTGTATATTTTTTATATTGCATTGTTAATAAAACTTAATAAAAAAGACTCGCCAAAACAAAGGCTTTATGTTTAACATGAGGTCATTATTATTTGTCACAAATACGATCTGAGCCTAACAGAAAGTTCAAAAAAACACATGTTCAGGACATGAGCAGTTTTTCTAACACTGAGTGTCTTTGTGGAAGCATAACACAATAAGACACAACAATAACACAACAAAGCCTCTCTTTCCTTTCAGCTCTCTCGTCTCAGGTGCAGCAGAAAAACTCACACTGACTCTTCCTTCACACTTTGGATTCTGTATAATATATATATAAATATAGCTGGAAACAATAGGATAGAATTTGTCAATGTGCAGAAAATAGCTCCTATACAAGTTAAATACACTTTAGTTTCTAAACCATCCTGTTTAATAACAATATAGGTATCAAAAGTTTATTTTTATTTACAGCTACTCCTACAGCCATATACTTTTGTCTTGGTACCACACAGATTACACATTCCTCTGGTTTCACTCCTAGAGGTTGAACTATGTTGGGTAGTGTTTTATTCCATCTAGATTCAAAAGTTAGTCTGTCCAGGTTTTCCTCTTCACCTGGTTCTGCGGCTGTACTGTAGCAGGACGTATTGGAACAATAGATGAGTGACTGATATATAGGGTTGGCTGAGGGAGGAGTCTCGGTAATTGTACTAATTTTCTTTACATTTACATTTATTAATTTAGCAGACGCTTTTATCCAAAGCAACTTACATTGTTCTACAGTAATTACAGTAATTACAGTAGTTACATCCACTGGAGGCAAGGTGTTATGTTATCACAAGTGTATTTGGGTTTTGACAAATAAAAACCTTAAGGAAATGTTACACATCTACAATAAATATTCCCATCTGGTGGTCTACCAACCCAGGTACAATGCAACCTCTGTGTTGTTCCGATGTTTGCACTGAAAACGAAACATACTTGGGATGCTACTCCCATTTGTGGCACATATGTACTAGGTTAGTTTGGCTAAGTGTAAAAAGCAGGATTAAATATGGTATTGTTAACTTTGTTAGAAAAATGATTGTTACAAAAATGCCAGAAACACTATTCAGCAGACTATCTTTTTTTAGTGCTGTGCATCAATATTCCACTCGTCAGTCAACAGAGAGTCGCTTTCTGTTACCTGTGTCGAACTAACCTTATGCAAAGGACAGTGCTGTATAAAGCAATGGTGGTATGGAATTGTCTTCCGCAGTTTTTGATCTTGGGAATGAATGCAATGACTTTTCGTAAAAGATTAAGACTTTATTTATTTACATTAGAATAATTATCATTTATATTTGAAAAGAGGAAAAATATTGTGAAAACTATGAACCCTATAGTAGTATAGCTGTAACGGTGCACTGTGATAATAAATAATGTAGAGCTATTGTTTTATTGTTTTATTTTTAGTATGTTGTGTATTTGTTATGTATGAATGTATGTACCTCTCCTCCAAACCAGCCATATTCCATCTTCCCTAAAGACAGCCCTCATCAGACCCCACCTCAAAAACCCTCTCGACCTTGAAGATCTGTCCAACTACAGGCCAATTTCAAACCTCCCATTCATATCCAAAATTTTAGAAAAGGTAGTCTCTGCACAAC
This sequence comes from Neodontobutis hainanensis, assembly GCA_024349245.1. Lineage (NCBI taxonomy): Eukaryota > Metazoa > Chordata > Actinopteri > Gobiiformes > Odontobutidae > Neodontobutis > Neodontobutis hainanensis. The sequence continues at coordinate 137,625 of JALDNG010000684.1, forward strand.
TCCACAACAATCTCAAATCACACAGTCTTTATGAAAAATTTCAATCTGGTTTCCGCCCCTCCCATAGCACAGAAACTGCTCTGATCAGGGTCACCAAAGACCTGCTGATGGCCTCGGACTCCGGCTCCACATCTCTCCTCATCCTTCTCGATCTCTCTGCTGCGTTTGACACTGTTGACCACCACATTTTCCTCCATTGCCTCCAACACTACACTGGACTCTCTGACAGTGCCCTCCTCTGGTTTCACTCCTACCTCACGGAGAGGACCGAGTTCGTAGCCCTGGGGGATTCTAAATCTCAGCCCCACATGGTCACCTGCGGGGTTCCCCAGGGCTCAGTGCTCGGTCCCAGCCTCTTCATCATCTACTTGCTCCTCTCAGTCGTGTCATCAGCAAGTATGGAGTTTCATTTCACTGCTGATGACACACAGCTATACATCAAGGTCACCCCTCCTCCACCCCTCTGCCACCGTCACTTGTCTTACCTCCTGCCTGGAGGAGATACAGGCCTGGATGAGTCAAAACTTCCTGCAGCTTAATAGTTCAAAAACTGAAGCAATTCTGATTGGCACCCTCACCAGCTCCACTCCTCCCCATTACCTCTATATCCTTCTCCGGCCACAACATTACACTCTGCCACTCCGTTACTAACCTAGGGGTCAAATTTGATCCCCAGCTCACTTTGACAACCACATCAAGTTTATCTGTAAAAATTTCTTTTTCCACCTCCGCAACATTGACAAACTCCGCCTCCCTCTCTCTCCCCGCTGCAGAGAAGCTCGTCCATGCCTTTGTCTCTTCCAGACTGGACTACTGTAACGCACTCCTCATTGGGATTTCTGACAGGAGCATCCAAAAGCTCCAGTATGTACAAAACAGCACTGCCAGGGTCCTGATGAGGGTGCGGAAATATGATCACATCACGCACGTCCTCCGCATTCTTCACTGGCTCCCCATTCACCTCCGTATTGAATATAAACTCCTCCTCCACACCCATCACTGCCTGCACGGTGATGCCCCACTTACCTCACAGAACTTCTCACACCACACACCACCTCCAGAACCCGGTCAGGCCAAATGCACCGTCTACGTGCGCCCAGGACAAAGCTCAAAACCATGGGCGTCAGGGCCTTTGAGGCAGCTGCTCCCGTCTGTGGAATGCCCTGCCTGACCACCTCAGGGCCCCACAGACAGTGGATGTTTTCAAAAAGGACTAAAAACCTTCCTTTTTAAAAAAGTGTATTTTAACTTAACTTAAATTATTTATTTTATTGATGTACTGTTGTTTCTATGTTGCACTTTGAGGTTTTGTTTAAAACAAAAGTGCATTACAAATAAAATCTATTATTATTATTATTATTATTATTATTATTATTATGAATTTGTGCACTCCATTTTTTTATATATGTAAAAAAAGATAAATCTGTTGAAGTCTATAGACCCCAGGAAGAATAGTTATTGCTTTTGCAGCAGCTAATGGGGATCTTAATAAACTAAACTAAACATATGTAACAATGTTCTTTACCTCTTTCCACATGGCTCAAATTCTAAAGCAAAACTATTAATTTGTCCCACCTTGGTTTTACAGTTGCAAACTATTTCATCCCCTTGTAGTGTGTAGTCCACATGAATGACACCCTTTGTTACGTTCATTTTTCTGATCTGGTCACATCTGACATTACCTTAATTTATTATATTTAAATCTGTATAACTTGAGTATTACACAAAGCATAGAATACAGACATATCTGGTTATCACACTGTTTACACTGTAAGCTTTGAATAACTTACCTGGTAAAGTTCTGTAGTTAATGGAGCAGCTACCAATCACAGAATACATTCAGAATGTAACCAAAGACGGAAAGGCACATGTGTTTCTTGTTGAGCAGAGCAGTATGTCCTTTTATGGGAGGCACATGTGTTTCTTGTTCAACAGAGCAGTAGCCTATGTCCTTTTATGGGACATAGCAATGTACAGTGTTCTTAAACTGGACTGGTCTAAATATAACCCTTATGACTGGACTCACAGTCAAGACAGAGGCAGGAAGCGCATTCCAAATCATCTACTTCAGAAGACATGTTTCAAGATTTATATAACATTATTTCTTATAGCAATAGTCATAAAGACATGGGATAAACTTTTTAAAGACAGCTTTAGTGTCCAGTCTGACTCCAGCGCTGACCAGAGACAAGAGCTCACATAATAACGGTAAGACTCGCCTCAACTGTTTTATTCTCATTGAACTGAACAGGATTATATTGCGATTATGAAGGAAACTCAGTTACAAGTTTTAACAGAAGTTGCACAGCACGAGCACCGTGTCCACGCCAGTGTTCCTTCTGTAGTATTTCTGGATTTAAAGGCTGTTTCTCATGTTACACAAGTTAAACGGAGATCGTCTGGATCAACTGGCGACAGTCATGTTTACATCGAGTTATAATCCACAAACTGCTCTCGAATCACAGCCGTCTGCCTTCTTTCTCATCGACACTAAAAGAGCCATCGTTATAGACATGTCCACTGTCAAAAGAATCACGTCATTTAAGACAAGATTATACCTATATTTCCTGGTGACCGGGACAAGCGTCAAGAGTGAGTCACGGATGTAATAGAGCGAATCCGGTCATTTTTCAAAATAAAACATCGATAAACAAATAAAACGGAAATAATGTAGGTTATTTATTCTTTCTCTGCGGCCCGGTACCAAATGACCCACGGGCCGGTACTGCTCTAAAACACGAGCCTTTTAAAATGTGGTCTCACTTACAAACAGACAAAAACACGGACAAACCTGGATTGTTGCAGGCATCTAAGGAGTTAGCTTTTCAGGAGGGCTGCTCACAGAACGGGAACGTTATTGATGTGCATTCCAGCTCTTTTTCATGAGCCGGCTCATTTGACTCAGCTCACTTTAATAATAAATGTTTTAACTATGACTTTGACTGCAATACATGTAAAAACAGTTCTAATTAAATTATTAAATGATCATACTCACAATGTCTCACAATTTATTTAAAAATGCATATAAAAAGAATGCTATTAAACATTTGCATTTGAAAAAAATTGCCATTGGAATATCAATTTGTCTTTTTTCACTACACACATTGAGTTTTGCTTAAACTGGTCCTTTATAGAAGACTGTGTTGCTGTGGGTTGTGGAGTAGGCCTACTTGAGTGATTACATCTCCAACTGTGGAGGTGCTGGCTCCACTAGCTTCACAGTTCAGCCCTCCCTTCTAATATAATTGTCTGACACCTCGTGTATGATTGACAGGAACAGTTGAAACGAAGGAGGCTTACCGTGTTTTAGAGGCTTTTCTGCAGAAATGTGTAAATATAGTCAACGAAGAAACTGTCGGAGCTAATCCCGTCTTCACTAGCGTTACACGTCTCTGGAGTAATCCATGTTCAAAATGACTACATCTGCAGAGTTTGAGCTGCTTTGAAAAACAAGACCACGAGGACGTTTGGCCACTTTTAAAATTGTCCGTCATTGTTTTAGCCTCTACAAAAACAGTCCGGACACTTTTGTAAAAACGGCCGGAGTTTGTCCACGTCTCCTAATGTTTCTGACTTTACTCAACAGGTCAGAGAAAAGTAGATTATTTGTGTTTTTTTTAAAAATGCACACACATAAATAAAATAGAAAAAGTGTTTTTAAAGCTGCAAGACATGTTTGTGACATTTTTTCAAAGCCGTAAATTGTTAATAATGTGCTTATTATACAAACTATGGGTTTGGTATGTTAACAGTTAGCTTAGCCACATAGCCAGACTAATAAATCGAACACCGAGTGATTTTTATAAAACCCAGTTGATTGCATAGTTAGTATGCTTGAGTTAGTTTGCACATTAAGCAGAAATAAAGCAGTGTAAAACATGACTCTATTGTGGTCTCTGTTTAATGCCACTTCCTTTTTGATGCATTTTAATCACAGGTCAGGTCACTTTCAAAACGACAATATTCAAATACAATGGGTTCTTAAAGTTTAGTCATGCAGTTTTATGATATAAATCTTTCAATGGCAGAGTATTTACACACAATGTGCTCTACTTGGTTCAAACACTTCTCTATATTCACCAGAAGAGGGCGACAAAGACATTATTTACAAATCTAGGTTCAACTCTAGTCCCGCTTTTTTTTTTTTTTATTAAAATTAATTAAACCGTGTTAGATCAGAGACGTAGGGCTCATCCATCTCAGCCTACTACTCGGTGTCTACATTGGACTTTTCGCTCTGTTTCTTTTTGTTTAACTTTTGGGAGAAAACCAAAGTGTTCTTAGTCCAGATGAGTGAGCACGGCCCGTCTAGTCTTTTCAGACTTTTTTACAAGGCTTCCAGAACCATTGACCTCTGTCAGCTCTTAATGTGGAGGAGCAGCTGCTGTTCTCTGGGCTTGCCCTGGTGACTGTCTCTAAAGGAGTGCTTTTGTATTTAAGATGTCCTTTTGGTTGTAGACCATAAGAGATTGGGAACAAAGACCAGACAAGAACCTTACTGTGGGACTAATCTACGTCTTCACCAAAACAAACCAGTACATCCAGGGCTTGCAGAAATGAAAATGCCTTGTAATCTTTCAGACAGGTAGTCTTTAGTAGCCCGACATGCAATTAACTAACCCAAATATCAATTTTATTATTGATGATGGTTGCATTTTTTTCATTTTAATTATTTTATCCAAGACACGACACGCAGACGGAGGAGGGTTATAATATTCCTATTACATTTTAGTAACTATTGTGTACATTATACTCAACATGTTGCTAAATAATGCATTATTTCATGTCTGTGAAGGTTCTGCAAAGTTAATCTGGATAAGGTTTTAAAGGTGAAGCTGTTTCTTCTCTTATCCCAGGAGCCTTTTTTTAAATTTATTTTTTTTATGCTGCGTTCAACTGGTTCAACCCAAGTTGGTGGAACATATCGTTTGACGAGATGTTGAGAACTTGCGTTAAGGTGATCTTTTTCTCACTTTTACATTTTTGTCTCTTACAGAGAAACAAGGGATCCTTGGTCAGAAGCAAACTCTCATTAAATAAAGAAGCTGACTACAGCCACTGCTTCTATAATGCACAAGTGCGACCAGTGTGGGAACAAGTTTGCCACTGTCTACAATCTCAAAAGACACCAGCTCATCCACACTGGAGAGAAGGCTTACGGCTGTGACCTGTGTGGGAAGACATTTTCACGGGCAGGTCATTTAAAACAACACCAGCTCATCCACACTGGAGAGAAGCCCTACAGCTGTGACCTGTGTGGGAAGACATTTTCAATAGCAAGTAATCTAAAAAACACCAGTGCATCCACACTGAGAGAAGCCTTACAGCTGTGACTTGTGTGTGAAGACATTTTTACGAGCAGATTGTTTAAAAAAACACCATCGCATCCACACTGGAGAGAAGCCCTACAGCTGTGACCTGTGTGGGAAGACATTTTCACAGGCAGGTAATTTAAAAAAACACCAGCGCATCCACACTGGAGAGAAGCCTTACAGCTGTGACCTGTGTGGGAAGACATTTTCACGGGCAGGTCATTTAAAACAACACCAGCTCATCCACACTGGAGAGAAGCCTTATAGCTGTGACCTGTGTGGGACAAAATTTTCAATAGCAAGTAATTTAAAACAACACCAGCTCATCCACACTGGAGAGAAGCCTTACAGCTGTGACCTGTGTGGTAAGACATTTTCAGATGCAAGTAATTTAAAAAAACACCAGCGCATCCACACTGGAGAGAAGCCTTACAGCTGTGACTTGTGTGTGAAGACATTTTTACGAGCAGATTGTTTAAAAAAACACCATCGCATCCACACTGGAGAGAAGCCCTACAGCTGTGACCTGTGTGGAGAGACATTTTCACAGGCAGGTAGTTTAAAACAACACCAGCTCATCCACACTGGAGAGAAGCCTTACAGCTGTGACCTGTGTGGGGAGACATTTTCACAGGCAAGTACTTTAAAACAACACCAGCTCATCCACACTGGAGAGAAGCCTTACAGCTGTGACCAGTGTGGGAAGACATTTTCACAGGCAGGTAATTTTAAACAACACCAGCTCATCCACACTGGAGAGAAGCCTTACAGCTGTGACCAGTGTGGGAAGACATTTTCACAGGCAGGTAGTTTAGAACAACACCAGCGCATCCACACTGGAGTTAAGCCCTACAGCTGTAACCTGTGTCGGAAGACATTTTTACGAGTAGATCATTTAGAGCAACACCAACTCATCCACACAGGACACAGACCGTACTATTGTGACCATTGTGGAAAGACATTTAGAAGTTCAAGTTTTTTCAGGTCACATTACCTTCAACACACTCGAGAGTTGGTGATACCATGTGAGCTGTGTGGAGAGATATTTTACTCTAAACGGACTTCTTCGACACCTAAAGCAACACGCTGAGGTGGAAATGGGGAAGTGTGGACACAGAATCCTGAAGTTTTTATAGGTGTACATTATTCCTGCCTCTCAGCTCCAGGGTCTTGGATGGACGTGTAATGAGCTGACGTGTCAGTCATAGATGTGAATAGGTTTATGTGTATATGCCACTAAGTGTACAGGACAGTGTCCCTGGACAGTGATTAGATGTAGTGCAAAGTAATGTCTTTGTCTAGTTTCTATAGAATCTGCTGATCTTGTAGCAGCAGTAGATCATTCGACCAATGTGGAACAGATCCAGAGAAAGTACGTGAGAGTGATTTTTTTCCTGTTTGGGATGGCACAACCAGACATTGTTCATTTGCAGATCGCAAGGATCTGGTAGAACATAGGTCTGTATCAGTGAGTGAAGATATGAGGGGCGGAGCCAGTGATTGTCTTGTAGGCCAAGAACATAGCTTTGAACTTGATGCGGGCGTCAACCAGGTGACCTAGTGAAGAGAGGAGTTATGTGCGCTGCATTCTGGATAAGCTGCAGAGGTTTGGTTGTGCAGGCAGGAGTCCAGCCAGTAGAGCATTGCAATAATCCAGTTTGGACAAGACAAGATCCTGGACTAGGATTTGAGAGTGCTCTGATAGGAAAGGTCTAATTCTCCTAATGTTGTAGAGAATGAATCTACAGGACCTGGTGGTGCAGGCAACATGACTTGTGAAGTTTAGTTGATCATCAATTACCACTCCCAGATTTCTGGCAGTGCTGGACGGTGTAATGGTTGATGAGCCTAGTTGAATGGAGAGGTTGTGGCGGGTCTTTGGGTTGGTAGGAATCACTAGCAGTTCTGTTTGTGCAAGGTTCAGCTGCAGGTGATGGTCCTTCATCCAAAGTGAGATGTCACTCAGGGTTAGAGACACGAGCAGAGACCGTCGGATCATCAGGTTGAAATGACAAATGGAGTTGAGTGTCATCTGCAGCAGTGATAGTAAAAGCCATGCTTCTGAATGACAGAGCCAAGAGATGTCATGTATATGGAAAAGAGTTGCATTCCAAGCACTGAGCCCTGAGGCACCCCTGTATTTAGATGTTGGGACTCAGAGACCTCGTTTCTCCAGGATACTCTGAATGACCTACCTGAGAGGTAAGACTTGAACCATTGTAACGCCATTCCAGAGACACCCATCGCACTGAGAGAAGACAGTATGATGTGATGATTAACAGTGTCAAAGGCAGCAGACAGATCCAGTAAGATGAGGACAGATGACTTGGCTGTTTCCTTTGTCAGTCTCAGGGCTTTGATGACTGAGAGCAGTGCAGTTTTGGTGGAGTGTCTTAAACCCGGATTGGTCCAGGAGGTTGCTCCGTGTGAGAAAGGAGGAGAGCTGGTTAAACACAACTCGCTCCAGAGCTTTGGCAGTAAAGGGAAGGAGGGAAACCGGTCTGTAGTTTTCTAACAGTGAAGGGTTTAGAGTGGGTTTCTTCAGTAGTGGTGTGATGCGAGCCTCTTTGAAAGCTGTGGAGAATGACCCAGAGGAGAGAGATGAGTTGATGATGTTGGTGAGAGCAGGCACGACAGATGGAGAGATGGCCTGAAGGAGATGTGTGGGGATGGGATCTAGCGGACAGGTGGTAGGGTGGTTAGAACTAATGACCTTGGAAATGTCTGCTTTTTGTTAGAGGTGCAAAAAACAACTTTATAAAAAATAGTTCTCTAGCCAAAACATGATGGATATGTTTTACCCGCTCCTGAAGAACTGGGATGGACAGCGCTGTATAAACTGCAGGATCTGTGTGAGAACAGCTCTCAGCATTTCAAATCTGCTCACAGAGTAATGAACAACAAAAGGCTGTAGGGATACAACGATACAGTCGGTCCACGGTTCAATACATCCCTTATTCTTCATTTTACTAATAAACCATATAACACAAAAGTGCATTTAACATTTGAAGTAAACATGAATTAAATGCTGTGTGCAGTAGGGGGAGGTTGGTGGTTCGATTCCCTTTCTCCCCACAGTTCATACTGTCGTTGTGTCCTTGGGTAAGACTCTTAACTGCCTCTAGTGGTGTTCCAGCTGTAACACTGGTGAATAGGTGCTTAATGTAAGCCAAATAATTGTAAATGTGGGGTCTAATGATTTATATAATCATATACTGTATATATATATATATATATAAGGGTGCACGTGGCAGAGTGGTTAGCACTCCTGCCTTACAGCAAGAAGGTCGTGAGTTCAAAACCCGGCCGACTCAAATATTCTCGGCCGTCTCCGGTCTTTCTGTGAGGAGTCTGCATGTCCTCCACGTGTTACCGTGGGTTCTCTCCGGGTACTCCGGCTTCCTCCCACCGTCCAAACACATGTATGTATAGGTTAATCGGCAACTCTAAAGTGTCCCTAGTGAATGAATGTGAGAGTGAATGGTTGTCTGTCACTGTCTGTCTCTATATGTCAGCCCTGCGACTAACTGGCCACTGTCCAGGGTGTACCCCGCCTCAGGCCCAAAGCTGCTGGGATAGGCTCCAGTCACCCGCGACCCCTAACGGGACAAAGCGGTAGAAAATGAATGAATGAATGAATGAATATACTGTATATAACTATTTTATTGCTGCGCACAAAAAACAAACAAACAAAAAAAATCCAGGCACAACATTTCCAAACCAACATTTATATGAGGACCTGATATAATTCTCAAAAGACCGGATTTCAAACAGACTCACGTTTGATTAAACCTCAGTGTCTGAGCTGATGTCCAGCCTCAGAGGCAGCTCTCATTCTGAACAGACCAGACTCTAGTTTACAGCGGGACATTACAACACAAATGGTTTCAATAGCTTCAAGATAAACAAATGGATTTTCTCCAAACCCCTTTAAAATAATGGACCTAATCTAGTGGCACCATGCACACCTCTTTTTTCTGCTACGGTATGTAAACGTCTGAGCACAGCTGTATGTATAGTTAGATATGTGCTGCATAGAGCTTCTCTTTTAGTCTCTATACGGGTCAACACTGTCACTAAACTAAACTAAACTGTCTGAGTCCAGATGAGGTTATCACTTAAAACACATAAAGTTAATGTCTGTTCTGCTGCTTGTGTGGACATGTTTTTCACTCTCCACTCAGCTGTTTTATTTTTATTTGTATTTTTAAGCCCTTCAGACTGTTTGGTCAGTGGGATGTTTTTATTATAGCGAGGTGTTTCCAGAGGTTTTAGGCACTGCTTGCTTTGTTTTCTATCACACCAACACAATGCATGTTTTTATTTACAAGATGCTTAAGCCTTATATAATCTTTTATAATTACATTTTATTGTACCCAATTGTTTGAATCGCACATTCAACACTGAATTAAAAGTTACTAGGTCACAGTCGGCAGCTGAGGATAAGAGCTGATGAAAAGTGGGAACAGGAAGTGGAATGTGTGAATATTTATTTCTGTCAAGTTTTTGTTCTACACAGATGTATAATAGCTTCAGGTTTAAATGTAAAGAGATTTTTGAGTTTACAGTTTCTGTTGTCTAAAATAAATAAATGTCTGAAAAAAACATTAATAGATGTTCTTTTTTATTTAACAACACAACAGAAACAACCGAAAACAGAAAAAAGCATAAGTGCACCAAATACTAGTCAGTTACAACCCATCACAGTATACACAGCTAAAGAAAGGAAAGAATTATTTATTTTAAAGAGAAGGAATCGATAGACAGTAGTAGAAGTAGAAGTCAGTGTTTGTCAGTCAGGTGTTGATGGAAGAGATGTGTTTTTAAAGATGGCTACAGAATCTGATCTTGTAGCAGCAGTAGATCATTGCACCAATGTCAAAGACTTTAAACGATGTAGCATGTGGATGCATTTTAATAACAAACATAAAGGCAGAATGTAGAATTTATAAAGTAAAAATAAATAGCTTATAATTATCTTTTATTGTATATTTTAAGTGTGGTTTTCTTAGTGTGGTTTTATTTTGGAAAATTTATATAAAATGTTCAATACACATGTTTAGGCTCAGTGTCTGGTATTTTTACTTTTTTTATTCATAATGTAAATTTTAAGGTGTAATTGATTACATTGATATAAATACACATATTTCATGTAAATTATTCAATCACATTAATATTGTCTGAATTTAAAAGCCAGAAGTGATTCTTAATGAAGAGCCATTTGGGGCCAAATAAGAGCAATCTGGTTCCATAAAAAGACCGGATTTCCATCTCTCAATCTTAGACCATTTTCATTCTGTGTCTGAATATGAGCCTGTGACACAATATATTAGTTATTTTGTTGAATGTTCAATGACAAACTGGAATAAATGTTTGCTTTTATCTACTTTCATGTTATTTGGGCGGCAGTAGCTCAGTGGGTAGAGCAGTCGTCTTTCAACCGGAAGGTAGGCGGTTCGATTCTCACTCTCCCCACATTTTATACTGTCGTTGTGTCCTTGGGCAAGACACTTAACCCACCTTGCCTCCAGTGTCTAACACTGGTAATTACTGTAGAACAATTTAAGTCGCTTTGGATAAAAGCGTCAGCTAAATGTAAATGTAAATATAAAAATGAATAAAAATAGCGGTGCTGTCAGAGACAAACAGTAGATTTGTTACATGCATCTCTCCAAGTGCTACAGTCACTGATATAACAGCACTCCTCCTGGACTTTTATCAGTGGACCACTCCCAAACATCGACAGAAGGATCAATAAATGTATTCGACTGCTTGCATTAAATACATGTCTGTGCAAGGCCTGCGAGACGAGATTAGTACACTTCATTAATAACTTATACTTGTTTTGAAAACGTGACGACCTGTTCAAAGGAAAGGGCCCACACCTGAACAGAGGACGGGTCAGGAGGCTAACAGGTAATCTCCTGCCCTCCCTGAGACACATAAATGGTTCTGTTTTTACTGTTAACCCATCAGCAAGCTCACACCAAAGTCTAAAACAAGTTGTTGAAATGTCACAGGTTAACGTGGGACTTAGCCACAAGACAACCTGACCTTAGTGCTCTGCTCTCTCCAACTTCGAGCCAAATTTAATAAACCTTTACCTTTGTGCATAAAAGGAGATTGTTCGATTACAAATCAGATTAAATATGAAATCAGGAACTCTGGAGGTTTTCCAGGATATTGTCAATAACAGTAGAAATCATCAATGGAAGTTGGTTCTTTATGATAAGAGTACTCCACAGAGACAGAGGCTCCTTCTAAACTGTAGACCTCAGTCTTTAGTGGAGTGCTTCACTTAAAGTATGCTAAACGTAAGCTTCAGCTGCTCCTGACACCGGGCTAACACTAATGAGGGTGTTGATACGTGTGGCCCAGTAAACACAGACATCTAGCTTTACTCTATCACTCAGTATTCCGTTTGTTCTTTCTCGACACGGACAGCACTCTGCTGGACTTGAAGCAGAGATGCAGCACTTAGCACTAAAGACGACTGGCTCCTGACTCTGGACTTGTGAATATGAACATCTCATGAGTCGTGTAACACCGTGAGTTTTGACTCAACACAGACTCAAAACCTGTCTTGGACTTGTGCGTTTTGTGTCAACTTTGCTAATTTGATTGAACGTGAAAGTGTGTACCATCAGTGTGTTGTTTATATAGATGTAGGAATAAAGGAGAGCTTCAGTGGGTTAGTTTTTCATCTGTAAGCTCTGTACCTTCTGCCTGAGGGAAGAAGCTCATACTCGGTAAATAAACTGTGAGAGGGATCTTGTGAGCCAGTCTGGACACAGTGCCTTTGTAGATGGATTGCAGAGAAGGGACGTCTTTTTGTCCTTTATGTTAAACATATAGCCTGCCAGAAACTTGAAAAGGTTTAGAGATCACAGCCCCAAGGTCACAGCTGTTCCTATTTATTCAGTTTTGCTGACATCTGACCTCTGACCTTTGTGAGCCAAAAGTAGCAACAGTTCCATTTAGGTAAAGAAAAAGAGCCCATTAGTTATAAATGCACATTAATCCTGACAAGAACCTTAAAGCTCACCAATGCAGCGTCTGAGCACAAGGCCTGCCTGTGTCCCGGCCTGTGGACCAAGGCTTGGTGGGTTTGAGGACATTGAGTCTAAAGACCTTGTTGGAAACGCTGCTTGAGGAGTCGGTCGGGCAATCGTTGGAGCTGTTGTTGGAGCCGTGACCCTCAACGTTGATGGCCTTTCCCACTTCACAGATCACTACAGGAAGTGAGACAAAGACAAGAGGCATAAATAAAGCTACGTTTAAATTTTGAGTCTTCTGCTCAGCTTTTAAAGAAAATGCTTTATTCATGAGGAGTTCAGAGTCATTCCCAAATTTGTGTCACTCACACTTGTCTAACATCTTTTAAATTACAACATTTAGTTAATACTAATACTGAAAAAATTCTCAAGTTAATCCTTAAAGTATCTGTATCTAACAGACTAAATCAAAATATTCAATTAAGATTGTTTTAAAGTAAAACAAGCATGTGTTTCCAAAGACACCTCTGTTATAAAGAACTGTAGACTAGACTGAGTGGATGACAAATCATTTTAATTGCTGTTTCAAAAGATCTGAGCATGCTCAGTGAAAACTCTGACATTGTCCCAAAACTGAACCTGGTGGAGTCTTTTCTGTCACTCTCTCAGTTCCTGAAATGGATCAGTGCAGCAGGATTTTACAGATGGCTCCAGCCCAGACCTGGACTTTATTAATCCATGTTTGAACTTTAAGAGGCGCAGGAGACGAGCTTCAACCAGTGAAACTCCCCTGTTCCTAAACTCCTCAGGTCTAGTCGAATTGTTGGAGGAACGCTGCTGTCCGTGAGCTGCTCTCTGAGCTCACAGCGGGACAGGACGTCCACTTCAGAAAAACTGAGCACCAACACGACCAGAGCCAACACCAGCAGCGGAGCAGGATTCATCTTCTGCTCAGAGACACACCAGAAACAAATCAATGTTCCAGACTCTGTTAGTTGTGTGCAGTGTTTGTAATTTTCGACATTTTGGAGAAGAATCCAGCCATGTACTCGTGACTTTGTTCTGTACTTTTATTGCTAATACAAAAAGAGACAGAAGCACATCACTAAAGGTTGTCGATTTATGAATATTCAGCTTTAAGTGAGTTTCACTGCACACATTTGAGTTTGTAACAATGTTTTCTTCTTTGATCAGAAAATCAAGCAGCTGCTGGAATTCCAGTCTGCCACTAGATGTCACTGTTGTCAACGCTTCAAATCCTTTTTGGTACGAGAGGAAAGAAAAAGACTAAATGCTTCACAAGGTTTTATTCATTCATCACTGATTACTCCAGTGTGGCTTTTGAGTTAAAAATATAAATAAATAAAAAGTTTTAAATTGCATTAAATAACACAATAAAACACACCGATAATAGTGAGTAAATCTAATAAAGGGATCAAACTCTCACCTGTTCTTGTTGCTCTTGCTTCAGGTCTCTCAGGATTTAGACTGTCATGATTAGTTATGTGACTCACCTGTTGACTCGAGTCACTCCTGCACAAATGTGAGAAATTCCAAAGGCTTCAGATACTTTTCATGCCACTGTATGTGTTCTGATCGATTGGAATAGATCTGATGTAAAATTTAGACCGACTCCAAACTCATGTAGGGTCAGTTTGTTGAAGGGAAAATGATGATGATGTGATCAGCAGCAGCCTAAACACAGCTCTTGAGACAGGATTGTTCTGTCAGTCACACGGTCACTTCACAGTCGGCTGCTCAGGTTCTATTTTTTTACATTTATTCCAGTGAAGAGACTTGTCATGTTTTAAACTCTCATCTCAAACACTTCAATTCCAGAAGCAACTCCTGCACAAACCTGAAGACCACCTGTGAACAATAGATCTTTTACTTTGAGTCCACACGTCTTGTCACAAGAAGGATGTGGCTAAATTAACTATTTGTGGATTTAGTTGGTCCAAAAGAAAACCAGGTAAAACTTGGTTCAAGAACCAAAGAAGACCAATGGCTCTCATGAACTAAACCAAACAAAGACTGTTGTTTTTTATTTTAAGTGAGAGTTTAATGAATACAAGCTGAATGTCCAGATGGTCTGTTACACAGAAGGGCTTCTTCAGGAAATGAGGCTCATATGTTTTAAACAACGACAAGTCTTGTGTGAACAGCTTCTGCTTTAGGCACAATTACCATCACTTTGTCAAAAACACTGCATTCTCTGTTTTACACTTTCTTAGACCAGGACTAGACCAGGACTAGACCAGGATTAGACCAGGACTAGACCAGGACTAGATCAGGACTAGACCAGGGTTAGACCATTGTTAGACCAGGGCTAGACCTGGACTCCTCTGTAGCAGTGCATGGACTTAAGTCTTTGACAAAGTGAGAATAAAATATGGCTTAACTGTGCCACCTAGTGTTGGGGCCTAGGACCCATTAAGACACATGTTAAATTTTGGACAGGGGTTACTATTGAAAAGCAAGGTTAAAACAATAAAAATGATTGTTGCTGTTAAAATGTGTAAAACACATCCTGTTTAAGAGGGGCACAGGGTAAAAATGCCCCTGGAACCAGAGTCCATGTGCTTCTCTTTACGCTGTTCCTGCCAGAGGAAAAATACAGTTCACCCAAAACCAAGCCAAGTCCTTTTGTAGGCTACTGTCAGGACACTGACTTAGAACACCTGTGCCATTTACTGCTGGGCGGTTCCAGGAAGTGGCATGCAAGAAACACAAACAAAATACAGACTGAAAATGTCTGCATGGAAACACTAAAAATCACAACAAGTCAATGAACACAGCAAAGTAACTGAACTGGACATGTAAATATTAAAAAGTCTGTCTGTCCTCTGACTGGAGCCTCCTGTGGGCTTTGGGAGTATTTGAGTTTTCCTCTGAACCTGCTGGAGGCTCTAGGACAGTCTCAGAGGTGTTCAGTCTGTAAGGCCCTCTGAGGAAACTGAGATACAGAGCTGTTAAAAACTAATTCAATGGAAAAGTGTTTAGACAAAGCTGAATCAGTGAGTATAGCAGCAAGGCACAGAAAAAACTAGTTGTACATAACTCTCTTGACACCTGCCATAATTACAAACACATAACCAGTTTATAACCTAGACTCGCCCCTAGTGGAGAAATAGTTTAATACTTTGATGCAAGTTTAAATGATTTTAGTCTTTCTTTGGGATTAGACTGAGGCTAATTGTGATTCAGAAAACACGGCTTCAAACCAAACAGATCATAGCAGGAGACCCTCATGGCGCCCCTACAGGAGTTATTAGTATACAGGTATTTCTGTATACTCTTTATATTTTAGTGCAACTGGTACAAAAATCTAGTCTTTTTCTGTTTGTGGGTCATGACTGATCCAGATGGACTTAAAGGCCGGACACGGCAGTGACTTCATAAAGCTTTAAAGTATTCTGATTCTTCAGGTCCTGTTACTGACACACTTTCTCTCGTCAAAATCTTGAAGAAAGCCAGTCGTGAATGTCGCAGTGTTTCTAGCTCTGACTACTTTGAGGGCTGTTACAGCTGAGCCATGCAGAGTCTGTGGAGCCTCTGAAGAAACAGCGCTGCCAGAAACTCATCAGATTTAAAATGAGACTCTTTAGTTTATCAAAGGAAAAATAAAAGCCACTAAAACAAAGTTTTGTTTAATCTTGTAACCCTTGTGCCCTCCTCTCATTTATTATTTTAAAATATACACTCAAAGTGACTCACATGGAGCTTCCATTCACCAGCAAGGGTTAAGTGTCTTACCCAAGAACACGACCGTATGAACTGTGGGGGAGAGCGGGATGTTGTGATGAACGGCCGCTCTACCCACTGCAATCAATCCAAGAAATTTATTAAGTTCAGGTTCAGAATTAAGACCAAGACCAAACATTTAGAGAATCAGAAGGGTTTGTATTATAAAAATAAAGAGGTTGATTATATGACTAAACTCATCAACTCGTAAAGCCTCTGTCAAACTGAGCATTTTTTGCTGTTGCTGACAAATTAAGTTTTAAATCAGGGACTGCAAAGTGTGACAGGATCAAAGACAGCCAGATCTCACGATAATAAAACCAAAGAATGCCTAACAAATTAAAATAAAACTGTCCTGACTTTGACTAGAGTAAGCTGTCACTGTAACAGCTCAACAGGAGCAAAAATGCCTTATTATTATTGACACACACTCAGCCTGTAAGTCTAAACTCAGGGTAAACAAACAGATCCAATCACAGAAGCACAAAGCTGACATGGCAGGACTGTAACATACACATGATAACACACATTATACTCTCCATCCTTTCCCAGGTGAACAAAAAGAATACACACAGTGTTATTTGATCTGGGCTCTTTGTCTCCCTCTTGTGGCAGCCTTGTGTACATGTTGGAGAAGAACACCTGGGCGGAGCGCTGGCCCTCGTCTGAAGAGTGCTCCAGTAACTCCAGTCTGAAAAACAAGTGTGACAGTCTGAGCGCCATGGCCGACATCCAACAACGTCTGCTGACTTTAAGGACGGACATTTATGAATAAAACACTGTCCTACTGGGAGCTTTGTCTCTGTGTGGACACGAAGCTCACAGCAGACGTCTTTGTCCGCCTCCCGCTGCAGAGTCTCAGTCTCGTCTGGGACGACGCCTGCAACAATCCAGGTTTGTGTCTTTGTTTGTGAGTGTGACCACATTTTAAAAGGCTCGTGTTTTAGAGGTTTTGCTGCAGAAAAGTGTTAATGTAGTCGGAGCTAATCCCGTCTTCACTAGCGTTACACGTCTCTGGAGTAATCCATGTTCAAAATGACTAACGTACGTGTATCCTGAGTCGGTCGTTTTGAGCTAAAATTCGATAACTTTTTGTCTTTAACGGGTGATCACGTAGTTTGTCTCTGGAGTTCAGACAATTAACTGGTCTTAAAACGAAGTGTAATTTCTTACGTTTCTAACCATATATTGTTTGAATTATTTCTTTGCGAAATGGTTTTACAGTGGCCGTAAAACGAGCGCTATCGCCTGAGCTTTTAGCGCTAAGCTACTATTATCCTGAGTCAGACACTACTACAATCCCGAGTCGGTCACTCACCTTCTTGACGCATGGAGCTTGATTTGTGGGATTTTTTTAGCTTTACTTAGGTCTGGGATATTGCCGTTGGTGTTTACACACATTCTGTGCCCCAATTTCCGTCCTTCAGAATAAGATCTCATGCCTTGGCAAAACAAAACACTATAATGTTTATGTTAACTTGTTTACAGCCCCCTTCAGGATGTTTTTGAGCTCCTCCTTTCAGTAATGTTGATGTTGAACAAATTTCTGTCTTATCTTAGAGTTTAACTTATAACACTGTATTAGATCATGTATTGTATTATATTATAATCCTGGATTCACTTAAAGTGAAACAAAATATTAGGAAAATACAGTTTTCTAACATAATAGGAAACAAGAAGCCACAACAATTACACCAAAATTACAATTTTAATAATTACAAATTGATTAAAATAAATGTAATTAATTAATACAATACTTTTGTTTTTACAAAAAGATTTAAAAATACAATAGATTTTATAAACTACATAAGCAAATATTTACAAAATTATTCATCCTTGCACCACCAAAACAAATGAATTCTTCCTCCAGCTCCTCCTCCCAAGCCACTCAGATACAGTGAAACCATTTTTCACACCCGTCACACTGGACCCACGACACCAGACCCTCGTCTGACTCTGGAGGGTCAGGCTGCCAGCACCGGCCACACCGCCACACATCATACTCCAGTCTTTCTTTGGCGGTGTGACCTACACAAAGAGGATGAAAGAAAGGTCAATATTTTATTGGGTTACAATATTAGGGAGCCATGTATAGCATTGCATATTAAAATAAATTACTTATCCTACATGAACTTGTTTAAGGCAAAAGAACCACAATAATTAAGTAATCACATAAACAGATTTTATGTACACTATATATTACTTTATTCAGCCTATATTTGTTGTTAGTATATGTTGTTTGTTGTTGTTGTTGTTACTACCGGTGGATGTCGAGGGTCCAGTGGACGGGGAGAAGAAGCTGGAGGAAGATGATTGAATGGCTGTAAAAGAAGTGACAAAGAGCTTAGTGACAAATTGTCTACACCTATAACAGCAGTATTATCAAAGTTCATAGTTTATTGTCTTGGCTTCTCTTTTTGTATTACTTACATGGCAAGGGAGAGGAAGCTCTTGTGGTTCCCAAGGCCACCTGCTGCTGACGTTGATGGTTCTAATGAAAAAATAAAAATAAATACCCAACTGTTATTAACAGTTAAATATGGCTTAATGATTGAAAGTGAATAATAGAGAAATTTACCCTCATCCTCTGATCAAAGCCACTGGCAGGCTCACAGGACTGACGATGGTAATCTGCCGGAGGCAGGCAGCTGAAAACCGCGGGATGCAAATGAGGGGCCGGGGGTTGAGGGACCGGCAATGGGATGGCCAGAGCTGGCAGATGACGCCCCAGGGACATTCCTCTTCTGTGGCTGGGGTGGGAGCCGCTAGGCGGGGCAAATGAAGGGTTCGCCAGGCCAATGTCTTCAGCCAACTGCTGCTCCTGGTCTTTCCTGGCCAGAGCTTGTGCATCCCTCTCGCTGCTCGGTCCTCCGGCTCCTCGATGGCCTCGGTCATCTCCTGAGCCGTCAGAACCCGAGCCTTGGAGATGTTCCTCCTAATCTTTCCGGTGGTTCGGGCAAAGTTTACCTCGACCAGGAGGTGGGCCAGGTCCTCCGATATTTGGCCTGATGCTACCAGGGATGAGTGTGTATTGGGTGTGTGGGAATGACAGGTTGGACAGGGGACACTCTGATATTAGTTTCTAAGGACCCTTGAAAACTCTTTTTGCAGCCAACAGATCCCCTGCTATACCAGAGAAATCTGCCTTCAAGGGTCCAAAGAAACTCACATCCAGAGGCTGCAGGATGTGAGAGGTGTGTGGCGGTAAGCACAGAAGAATGACCCCTTCCTCTGTGCCGCCCGGACCAGCTCTGGCCCTAGGTGGGATTGGTGGCCGTTCATCACTAGCAGCAGTGGCCGCTCCTTGGTGGCGTATAGGAGGAAATGCCTGACGAACCACTTCAGGAACAGGTCACCGTCTATGTACCCCGCCTGCGACTTCCCATAGAGGGCGTTGGGGACCCCATCCTTGTTGTAGGGCCCCAGGATATCCCCCTTGTAGATAATAAATGGGGGACATCCTCCCAGCCGTTGAAGCAGGTCCCTGGTGCCCTGGGCGTGCTTGTAGACATGTTTTGTCCCCGGGACACAACAACCTTTCTTTTGTGGAGTCCAGCTGAAACCCCGTCTCGTCACAGTTGTAAATCTGATGGGGCTTCTCCTCAACCCATGCTCCTCTAGGGTGGTTTTGAGGAGCCTAAAATATTCTTCAATTGGCCCCTCTTGGCAGACAAAGCCCTCCCGCGGTCAATAATGTCTGGGGTCCGGATGGTGAGCTCGTGGTGGCGCTCCTGAAGTTAACCCACCACGTCTGGCTCAGCGCCACCCTTGGTGTTTCTGGGTGGCGCAGGTTGTACAGAGCCAGAGCGTGGGCCAGAACCTGAGGCTTTGTCAGAGGAAACCCGTAACTGGCAGCATACACACAGTACACTGCAGGGAATTCTCATCTTCAGGGTGAGAAGTGGCCTCTGACCATTAACACAGTCAGAGGCCACCCTTCCTCTAACTCGGTCATTCAGGCTGGACCTAGGGACGCCAAACTGAGCAGCTGCCTGCCTGATGGTGAGCTTGCATGCTTCCACCTCCTCCTTGGCTTGTGCCATGGCCTCCGGGGTCCATTTTCTTGTCTTCCTCTCACTTTTCTTTAGCTGCCTAATATTTGGCAACTGTTAATTTACAAAATATAAAGAAGAATATAAACACAGTTAAAGATTTTAAAATAAATATAAAAGCTTAATTGCAAATTATTTAGCACAAGCAAAAATTAAACAGGTTACATTTTTAAGAAAATCACTCACACATCTCAAACCTACCTTCTGTCTCTGTCTGTTCTTTCCTTTTCTCTTATTTTTCTTTCCTTTCTTCTTTCTCCTTCCTTTCTCTTTACTTCCTTTCTCTTTGTTTCTTTTTCTTTTCACCTTTCCTTCTCTTTCTTTTCTTCTTTCTCCTTCCTTTCTCTTTGTTTCTTTTATTTTCACCTTCACTTTGCTTTTCTTTCTTAGTTTCTCCTTCCTTGTTTTATTATTTGCTTTCCTTTTCTATTTTTCTCCTCTTTCTTCCTTTAAAATAGCAAATAGATAGCACATTTAATAAGCTACATTTTGGATCATGTTCTGAAAATGAAACCCATCCTCTCAAGATTCACTCAAACAGACACACACACAAAGATTTTCAATTAAAAACTTTTTCAATAGTAATATTGTAATAAGTAAAATGACATTAATGAATAGCCTAATAATTTTAGTTTCCAAATCCTTTGGGAGTGTCCCAACTGTACAGATATATTTTTATATGTTTTATTTTCTCTTATTTAAAATAAACCTAGCGTTGATTGATTTTATTGTAATTAACACTGATAGTTGATAGAAATAAATAAAAAATAATCAAATGTCAACAGATTTTTATTACAAACAACCAATTTCTATCTTCAGTCCACATCAGAACAGAGCCTAAAAAAATAATTTGTAAAAGAAAGTGTTTTGCTGCAAGAAATGTTATTTAAAAAATTAACATCATCGCGACATATAATTGTTATACACTGTCTTGGGTGTCAAACTAGCAACAAAACAAACTAAATTATTAACAAACACATCAATATGTTGCTCAAATTGATTTTACCACCTCTTTTTTTATGAAAGTTTTTATTTTGTCCGCACCCTGATTCAGACACTCGCTAAGACGACTGTTGCCAAAGCCTTTTCGCGCAGTATTTATTTTTACTTTTTCACAGAATAAAAAAACATCATAAAGCTTGTGTCATACACTGGCCTGATCGTTCATCGGTTGGGAGTCAAACTAGCTAAAAACTGGACTTCTTTCAGCCCTAATCGTCCAGTTATTGATAAGATACCACACTGTACGCTTTACGCTAGCAGCTAGCCAGAGCGTCGCCCGAGAGTGACTTGAGCACTCTTGTCGCTTTTGCTCAAAGAAAATGACTTTAATACAAAAATTAGACACCTAAATATTGACAAAAATACCTGAAAATCGACATACAAATAGGTTATTATGTGTAGAACAGCGTGACTTACCCTTTGACGGTGATCGCTAGACAAAGCAGCCGTTAAATGAACGGAAACTGCACTATAAGGGGCGTGACAGAATCAAGATAATAGTGACCGATTCAGGATACAGTTCCGCTACATCTGCAGAGTTTGAGCTGCTTTGAAAAACAGCAGCGAGCTCATAAACTGGCAACAGACACAAGCCACAACCACGAGGCGCTTGGCCACTTTTAAAATTGTCCGCCATTGTTTTAGCCTCTACGAAAACAGTCCGACACTTTTGTAAAAACGACCAAGGTTTGTCTGAAACTGTCCGCTCGGACTTTGTTCACGGTCAGAGAAAAGTAGGCTATTTATGTTTTTCAAAATGCACACACATAAATAAAATAGAAAAAGTGTTTTTAAAGCTGCAAGACATAATTGTGAACATTTGATCGAAGCCATAAATCGTTAATTATGTGCTCATTTATACAAACTGTGTTTGTATGTTACAGTTAGCTTAGCCACATAGCCAGACTAATAAATCGAGCACCGAGTGATTTTTATAACACCCAGTTGATTGCATAGTTAGTTTGCTTGAGTTAGTTTGCACATTAAGCAGAAATAAAGCAGTGTAAAACATGACTCTATTGTGGTCTCTGTTTAATGCCACCTCCTTTTTGATGCATTTTAATCACAGGTCAGGTCACTTTCAAAACGACAATATTCAAATACAATGGGTCCTTAAAGTTTAGTCATGCAGTTTTATGATGTAAATCTTTCAATGGCAGAGTATTTACACACAATGGGCTCTACTTGGTTCAAACACTATTCTATATTCACCAGAAGAGGGCGACAAAGACATTATTTACCAATCCATGTATCACTGCTGAATTTGTCCTCGACGTCTCTTTCCTATTTATTTGGCAGTAGTCGACAGGAACGGGGTGAGACAGCTAGGGCTGCAACAACGAATTGATTAAAATAGCTTACTAAAAGAGTTGGCAACAAATTTCATAATTGATTCGCTGTGTCAAGCGATGCAGAGACGTTTGATTATTATGTAAAAATAAAAACTTTTAGTTGAACACAGAGCGGAATAAACACACTTGGTCTCTCTCGCACTGATGCTAGTGCTAGCAGAGTTTGGCGCCTCATAGACAGGGCGGAGGGAAAAAAGAGCGGAGGTAGATGAAAAGAGCGGAGGTAGATGAAAGATACATGGCAGAGAAATCCGTGCCTCCAAGTCATCCAAGGTGTGGGAGCATTTCAGACTAAATAAACTAAAAAGTGTGTTAACTGCAAAATATGCAAAAGCGAGATATGGCACTGTAAGCACCACGGCAATGATCCAGCACCTGAAACGCAAACATGTTGGAGACTTTGATGAGTAGGAAGGAGTTTAACAGTAAGGTATCCTACTTTTGCTCCGTATTGAAGTGAGGAACGTGTCCATGTTGCTGGTGTTTACTTGTTATCCAGCTTGACAAGCATGACAAGTTAGCGTTAGCTTGTTAATAACAGTAGTAATGGACCTGCTGTGTGTGTGTGTGTGTGTGTGTGTGTGTGTGTGTGTGTGTGTGTGTGTGTGTGTGTGTGTGTGTGTGTGTGTGTGTGTGGAGAACAAGTTCTGACATTCAAACAAATCCTGTTATATTTGTATTCTTTATTTATTGTTCTGGCAGCTCAGGTGGCACTTTATTTAAAAAATAAGTCTATATATTTGGCAGATGTAAAGCATACATGTGTTTGTTTTTTTGTGTTAGTCCATTTTTTATTTTATTATTATTATTATAACAGCTCAGGGATGTTCAAGGAGCATCATGTTTGTGCACTTTCAAAAGATTTTAGTTCTGTTTTAGAATTAAGGGTTGGAAATGAATGCTTTTCTTGTTTTTTTTGTAATTAAAATAATCGTTAGTTGCAGCCCTAGGAGTAACACTGGGCAAATGAACCAAGCGAGACCCCCGCTTTTTTTTTTTCTTTTTTTGTCACAAACACAAAATCATTTTTATTTTAAATGTTTTTGAACTATGTATGCATGTATAGGTTAATTGGCAACTCTAAAGTGTCCCTAGTGAATGAATGTGAGAGTGAATGGTTGTCTGTCTCTATATGTCAACCCTGTGACTAACTGGCCACTGTCCAGGGTGTACCCCAAAGCTGCTGGGATAGGCTCCAGTCTCCCGTGACCCCTAAAGGGATAAAGCGGTGGAAAATAAATGAATGAATGTTTTTGAACTAATATCTTCATGGGCCTGCAGATTTACCCTAGCATCCCCCCACCTTTACGGCGCAGGTGCACGGTACGTCTTGTCTCCCAGAGTACATTCTTTTCCTCCAGAGGCCTGTTTTATTGCTAGTCTTTTCTTTTCTCTTAACATTATTTAAACCGCGTTAGATCAGAGACGTAGGGCTCATCCATCTCGGCCTACTACTCGGTGTCTACATTGGACTTTTCGCTCTGTTTCATTTTGTTTCACTTTTGGGAGAAAACCAAAGTGTTCTTAGTCCAGATGAGTCTAGTCTTTTCAGAGTCTTTTGCAAGACTTTCTCTCGGTGGGACATGCTTGCAGAAAGTCTCCAAAAGGCTTCCAGAACCAATGAGCGAGCCTCTCTCAGCTCCTCTTAATGTGGAGGAGCAGCTGCTGTTCTCTGGGCTTGCCCTGGTGACTGTCTCTAAAGTAGTGCTTATTGTTTTTGTCTTTTGTATTTAAGATGTCCCTTTTGGCTGTAGACCATAAGAGATTGGGGAAAAAAAGACTAGTAAAATGAGACCCTTACCGTGGGACTCATCTACTAGAGGTGGGCGATACTGCAAAATGTTTATATCGATCAATACCAAGTAAATACAGGGCCAATATTGCCAATACCAATATTTTTATTTTTGCACACAATATAAATTTCAGTTACTTTCTTGCATAGGGATATCAAAATGATTAATTTTAGTCTATAGCCTGTCCACTTGCTTAAAAATGCAATCCAATAGTGTCCCTTTCATTGTTAAAATAGACAAGACAAGACATTTATTTTTGTATAGCCCAATATCACAACAACAGCCACCTCAAAGGGCTCAACAGACTGCACTAGACAACATCCCCTGTCCTTAGACTCTCCATCAGGGTGAGAAAAACTCCAAAAAAACCCAGCCGGGAAAAAGAGAAACCTCAGGAGAACCACAGAAGGAGGCATCCACTCCCAGGACGGACAGGCCGTGCAAGAATGTGTCCAGGACAGTTGAAAAAATACATATAAATACAAAACATATTCACAAAAACATTTATGTTGACAGTGTCCAGTGTCCACTCTGTCTGTGTATGTAAGGTGGATGGGACCTCAGCCATTATCAAGGTAGATGAAAGATGAGCTATGGGTCCTCACACTGGAGCAGAGTCGGGGCAGATCAGAGGTTTGCGTCCACCCTAGGAGGAGGTAGAAAGGAGAAAAACAAAAGTGCTAAATACTACTGAAAATAGGCAGATGTAATAATAATATGAGTGGTTGAGTGTTTACCTACAGCTACAACCAGTGTAAACCTAACCCTATGATCAATCAGTCTCCATACGTTTGGTAAAATAAGTATGTTTTGAGTTTGCTTTTGAAAATGTCAACAGAGTCAGATCGCCACACTTCCACCGGGAGCCCATTCCACAAAAATGGGGCTCTATAAGAAAAGGCTCTGTAGCCAGCAGACTTCTTCTTTATTGGAGGAAGTTGAAGGAGGCCAGCGTCCTGAGTGCGAAGGGTACGAGCTGGAGTATACCAGGTGATAAGGTCAGATAGGTAAGACTGCGCGTCCACAAAGGATTTTTAGGTTAACAAAAGAACTTTGAAATCAGCTCTAACATGAATAGGAAGCCAGTGTAATGAAGCCAGGACCGAGTAATGTGATCAAACTTCCTGGTCTTTGTTAAAAGTCTGGCGGCTGTATTTTGGACCATTTGTAGTCTGTGAGTACTTTTCCTCGGCAGTCCAGAGAATAACACATTGCAGTAGTCCAGCCTGGATGTGACAAATGCATGAATGAGAATTTCAGCATCAGCTAAAGAGAGGCAGGAGCCTTGAGATATTCCTCAAGTGAAAAAAAGCCCAATTTAGTGACCTCACTAATGTGCTGATGCAGAGATAGTGTGGGGTCAAAAGTGACACAGAGGTTCCTTGCAGTTTTGCCGTGTTCCAACACACAGTTGTTGATTGAGACAGTAAGATTGTTGAACTTGTGCCGATGACTGGCAGGACCAATTAACAAGAGCTCTGTTTTATCCGCGCTCAAATGGAGGAAGTTTTGAGACATCCATGTTTTAATTGAAACGAGGCAGGATTCTAGACGCATGATGTCAGTAGTATTATTCGCTTTTATTGGTAGATACAGCTGTGTATCATCGGCATAACAGTGGAAGTTTACTCCATAACTTCTGATGATTTGTCCCAATGGTGTAACATATAGTGAAAAAAGTATGGGACCGAGCACAGACCCTTGTGGCACACCGAACTTCACTGGTGCCGTGGAGGAGAAGGATTTATTAAAAGAGACAAAATGAGACCTATCACACAGATAGGATTCTAACCAAGAAAGAGCAGAGCCAGAGATGCCAAAAACATCTTTAAGTCTGTTGATTAGCACTGCATGATCAATCGTATCAAATGCAGCACTGAGATCCAGCAATAACAGTAGAGCCGATGAGTCCTCGTCCATCTGAAGGAGAAGATCATTTGTTACTTTAACTAAAGCTGTTTCAGTGGAATAAGAGGCCCTAAATGCAGACTGAAACGGCTCGAGGAGGTCATTTTCCGATAAATAAGGAGTAAGTTGTTTTAGCACAACTTTTTCCAGGACTTTAGATAGAAAAGGTAAATTGGAGACAGGACGGAAATTATTTAAGCATCCAGGATCCAGAGTAGGTTTTTTGAGCAGGGGTTTGACCACAGCCTGTTTGAAAAGGGAAGGAACGGTGCCAGTAGACAGGGACAAGTTTATAATGTTTAATATAATTTGCCCCACATAGGGCCACAGTTCTTTAAGCTTTTTTGCTGGGAGGATATCCAGGAGGCACAGAGTTGCTTTACATGAAGAAACCACCTTTGTCAGCTCATCGAGGGATACAGGATCTAAGACTGAGAGACGAGAGGTCGGTGGATCCAAGCGAACGGGACCCGGAGCCAAAGAAGACAAAAACAAAATATTATCCCTGATATCTTCAATTTTATGATTAAAGAAATCTAAAAGTCTTGTGCACTAAAGGGAGAGGAGTCTTCAGTTGTTTTTGGTTGGATAAGTTTAGCAACTGTTCCAAAGAGATACCTGGGGTTATGCCGGTTTTCTCTTATAAGAGATGAAAAATAGGCAGTCTTTGCAGTGCTGAGGGCGTGCTTATAGGTGTTTA
The DNA here is from genome assembly GCA_024349245.1 of Neodontobutis hainanensis. Lineage (NCBI taxonomy): Eukaryota > Metazoa > Chordata > Actinopteri > Gobiiformes > Odontobutidae > Neodontobutis > Neodontobutis hainanensis. Next base: position 164,483 of record JALDNG010000684.1, read on the forward strand.
CACACAAATGCCACTTTTGATAATTTAGATTTGTTTTTGACTTGCGCCATTTGCATTCAAAAGTCCTGCAGGCCTGTTTCAAAGCCCGCCTTTCCTCATTATACCATGACGTAGGTCGTCTGGTTGGTCTGGGCTTTGTCCTGAGGGGTGCCACTGAGTCGGTGATGGCTGAGAGGGTAGCATGGACCTCCTCTGTGTAGTTCTCTACTGAGTTTCCAGTTGAAGTTAAATTAGGAAGAACATCTGTCAGCCGTGTGGCAATCATTTCCATTGCAGCTGCGCTTAAAATTCCGTGTAGACACTACGCATTTGTCTGAATTTGAGGGAAATGTGCAACTTATCTCGAATTCCACCAGTGAGTGATCTGAGACGGCAGATGAAAGAGAGGAGACAACAAGATTGGGGACATCTATTCCCCGAGCCAAAACAAGATTAAGATAGTTTCCACTAATGTGTGTGGGCTCATGAACAAACTGGTTGAAAGACATGGTCGCAAGCAGTGATTGAAATGCTCTGGCCAGAGGATCACACTCTTTATTTAGATGAATATTAAGGTCTCCAACTAGAAGGATGTTATCAGCGTGGGTTATTAAGTCTGAGAGGAAAACTCCAAACTCCCAAGAAAGAAGAGTAGGGACCCGGATATAGAATACAGCTAAATAAAATGGCTTCCTTCCGTTTATTTGAGAAGAAATATGTTTAATGAGTAACACTTGAAAGAGTTAAATTTCGGCTGTGATGATGTACCTGTAAAGCAAAATGCAGCTTTATAAATGGCTGCAACACCACCATCCAGTGTCGAGCGACCTACCTGTGCATACGCATAATCAGGGGAGAGGCTTCATTTAGTGGCAGAAAAACATTGGGTCTAAGCCACGTTTCACAAAGACAAAGTAAATCCAAGCTCTGAGAAGCAATAAGATCATTAATTTGGAGTGCTTTGGAGGATAGAGACTGCACATTCAGGAGACCGATCTTCAGTCTTGATGTAGAGCAGACATTTGAAGGCTGGTCCAGTGGAGCGATAGCGACAGGAAAAAGTTGTCGAGCTCTAACAGTTCTGCTGTGTTTAAAAGATTGCCTCTGAGTTATAATAACATGAGGACAGGATGCTTTTGGGTCACTGACTCTGTGAGTTTTCAGATGTGTTTGAGGACTAAATAACAGATTTAGGCAGTAGACATCAGGATAACACGGCCTAACCAGACAACTAAAAGCTTCTACATTATCCAGTTCCACACCCGCACTATCATGACTAGCAGGTTCTCTAATTCCTGCGACCTGCTGAGATTCCTTGTGTCAAATGCACGAATGCACCTGTCTATATTACTAGACAAAATGGCAGCACCATGTCCAGTAGGATGCAGGCCTTCTGCCCTCAGCAGGCCTGGGCGGACCCAGAAAGAAGGCCAGTTATCCACGAAACCATAACCTTTCTGACTACAACGCCGGGCCAGCCACCGGTTCATGGAAACTAATCTGCTATACTGTTCATCACTACGCCACGGGAGGGGGCCAGAGACAATTAATCGATGCCGACTCATCTCCTGGCTAGGCTATCTTTGGTTACCTCTGACTGCCTCATTCTCACATTATTGGTGCCGACATGAATAACTATCTGCTTGTATGTAGTGCCAGTATGTGTCTGAGGAAACTCCTCCCTGTGTGATGTCAGCACCCTAAGATTAGCCTCTATGTCGGAAGCTCTGGCCCCGGTAAACAGTGGACAATGGCTGGCGTCTCGAGTCTAACATTGCGGGTAATGGAGTCTCCTATCACCAGAGTGCGATGCTTGCTCAGGTTGGCAGGCGCAGAGGAAACAGGCCAGTGATCAGCACGGACTAGCGGACTTGAAAGCGCCAAAACCGGTTCGCGGTCAGAGGGGTGACTGCGGACAGGGGCGGACAACCGAGGGCTTCCCCTGCCTGCACGCCTGCGCCGCCCCGGACCGGCTCAAACATATCACTCTTTGCAACAACTGCCAAGACAGTTGAGCCACAACTTGAGCTATCGCTAGCAGGACTGCTATCAGACCTGCATCTGATACTATCAGGAAACCCTGACACATCTAAAGTAACCAAACCCTGTCTATGCTGATCTAGCTGCTCTAACTCACAAACACGTCTCTCTAATAGAGACAACCTATCTACTAATACTGAACAAGAATGGCAAACCATTGCCACAAGCAACAACAACACAGAATAGCTTAGCTAAGCTAGTGTATGTACAGCTAAGTCAAGCCAACAGTTCACAACTCACTAGGGGTTAGGTGTAACGATACACCAATGCCACGGTTCGGTTCAGATCACGGTTCGGTTCGGTTCTGTTTGCTGTGGGGGCAGGGGTCATTGCAGGGCACCAGCAATAATAACACTAGATTCACTTTAACTTAATAAAAACAACAACAATAATTTAACTTATTAACTTTATCTTTATTTACTGAACTTTATACATTGGCTTCACGCTTTTCTTTAGAGCAGTTAGCACATCTGTGACAAAATAAAATGAACGTTGGGCCGGTGCAGTAGGGGCGGGCGCGTGCTCGGTTCGACATGCGAGTATCGCGGTTCGAACTGTGGCTGTGGGTTCGCGGTTTTTCGGTTCGGTTTGAATATCGTTACACCCTTACAACTCACAATGATAAATTCGAACAAACACACACAGCAGTACTAACCACAAGTTAAACAAAAAAAACTCACAAACACAACAAAACTAACCACTGGTAAGTCAACAATGGTAACAAACAAACAATCATATAATCAGGCTAATTCAAACGCTAAAAACCCGCTAGCATGCTAGCTAGCACTAAGAGAAGTGCCCTGTTCACAAAACGGCAGCAACTCTATTACTAAACTGTAGCAGAAATATAACCAGAATAACAGTGACAATTAAAGTGTTGACTGTTTACGAAATAATAAATACGTAACTTTAGGACAATGCCATGAGAGATACACTCGCCTGATTGTTAGCGTCACTGGGATGCGTCCTCCGTCACTGAGCAAAATTAAAGAAACGCACACCCGCACAGTGCAGTTATTTGTCAATTTTAGTTTTCATTAAATAACATTAATGATTTATAATTATTGTAAACAAATGACACCATTTTTGTAAAGTGTTACCATTTTTTCCTTTTATTTCATTTTTATAATTTTTTAACACAGCAAAAATAATCTCTTTGGATAACTAAATTTTTATGTGGTGTATAAAACTGCAGTTTTACAAAAAATACCACAGTTAAACTATGGTAAGGGTGAGCATTGTTAATTTGTGGTTTATATTATCCATGGTTACGTTTTGTTACAACAACTATGGTGATGACACTTCATGCTGAAGATTAAATATGACTAAAACATATTTTTACCAGTGTTAGCTACCTGGATAATATTTCTAAAGCTGAAAAGACCGTGTCTGTTGCGCTGCGCAGGCTCTGTCTATCCTCTTTTTTTTTTTTTTTTTTTTTGTAGTTCCAAGCTCTCATGATTTTTATGTGTTTGTGTAAGTCGGTGGCGTTATCAAAGTTGCGAATGACCTTTTACAGATGTCGCAATTTGCTGTGTTTTCATTCACAGCAGTAAAATACTTCCAACAGCGCTACGTCAGCTCCATGATACCAAGGAATGGTCTCACATCTGCAGCTGCTGCTGTTGGCGATGCTGACTCACGTGACGGCAGGTCAACAAAACACAGCAGAGCAGAGTGGGGAGAGCAATGTGTGCGACAAGAAGCTGCAGAAGAAAAAGCGCCATATACAAGCTAATTTTAAATATTATATTTCATGCAAAATTTATCAAATCACTGGTTTTAAAAAAGCTCTTTTAATTTCAATATTTAGAATTTTGGATCGATCATTTTGATACAAGCCCTATATCGAAAGTATCGATATTAAGGATCAATACGCCCAGCCCTATCATTTACGTCTTCACCATAACAAGCCAGTGCATCCAGGACTTTCAGAAATTAAAATGTCTCTGCACTTTCAGACAGGTAGTCTTTAGTAGCCCGACATCATCCAAGACACGGCACGCAGATGGAGGAGGGTGGGGGTATAATATTCCTGTTACATTTTAGTAACGATTATGTAGATTATACTCGACATGTTGCCAAATAATGCATTCTTTTTAACATGTCTTTATTGTCATTACACATGTACAAGTACAATGCAACGAAATGCAGTTTAGGTCTAACCAGAAGTGCAATAGCAGCAAGTGCAAGATATCCAGTTTTGCTTAAATAAATAAGTTAGTGTCGAAAGTAATTTGCAGATGAATATGCTATACAATAATATACAGATAGCTATTCCTATAAACGGAAATGATAAAATAGGTATATACAATGATAAACATGGTGAGCTATAAACCGAAGTCATAGATAGATTATATTATAGAAGTAATTTTAGGTGGATATGTAATATAAACATAAAAATACAATGGCAATTACTATAAACAGAATTGTATGATGGATATATACAATGATAGGTAAGGCTATGGTGAGCAGTAGTGCAATAGTTATAGTGCAAATAATTACAAACAGAAGCTGTCTGAAGGGGTGTGTGCAGTGAGGAGGGGGGCAGTGTATGAAGGGCAGTGAGATCAGCGGCGTGCAGAGTTCAATAAACGGACAGCTCTGGGGAAAAAACTGTTCTTCAGTCTGCTGGTCCTGGTCTTGAAGCACCTGAAATGCCTGTCGGAGGGCACGTGAGAGAATGGTCTATGGGCAGGATAAGAGTAGTCCTTTTAGATGCTGCGAGCTCGACGCAGACAGCGTTTCCTCTGGACGTGTTCCGTGGCTGGAAGTGGAGTCTCTGTAATGCGTTGGGCGGTTTTCACCACCCACTGCAGTGCCTTGCGCTCTGCAACAGAGCAGCTCCCATACCAGACTGTTACACAGTTGGTCAGGATTCTTTCTATTGCAAAGCAATAAAAGTTCACCAGGATATCTGAGTACAGCCGATTCTTCTTTAGTGTCTTCATGAAGGCCTGCAGTCGGAGGTGAACAGGGAGTACAGGAAGGGGCTCAGTACACAGCCCTGTGGTACACCAGTGTTGAGTGTGGTGATGCTGGAGCAGATGGAGCCGGATTGGACCTGCTGGGGTCTGTTGGTCAGGAAGTCCATGATCCAGTTGCAGAGGGAGGAGTTAATGCCCAGGTCTTAAAGTTTGGCTATTAGCTTGGACGGGATGACTGTGTTGAATGCTGAGCTGAAGTCAACAAACGGCATACGTGCATAAGTGCTCTTATTGTCCAGATGTGTTAGCAGAGTGCAGTGCCATGGAAACGGCATCCTCTGTGCTCCTATTGCTGCGGTAGGCAAACTGGTAAGAGTCCAGTGTGGATGGCAAAGAGTCTTTTAGGTGTCCCAGGACAAGCCGCTCAAAACACTTCATGACTATAGGTGTCAGAGCTACCGGGCGGTAGTCGATAAGGCACTTAGGGCTGGAGTGTTTTGGCACTGGCATAATGGAGGTGCATTTAAAGCATGTCGGCACAGCTGCTTGGGCAAGAGACAGGTTGAAAATGTCTGTGAAAACCCCAGTGAGCTGCTCAGCACATGCCTTGAGTACATGTCCAGGGATGTTGTCTGGTCCAGCGGCTTTGTACGCACTGATTCGGCTCAGTGCGTTGCAGACGTCTGTGGTGGATAGTGTGATTGGTGGGTGGTCAGGTGAGGGTTTGAGCTTGGTGTCTCTTTCAAAGCGCGCAGAAAAGTCATTAAGCTTGTTCAAGAAGTAGACATCAGTGGCTGCAGGGGTGGAATGGGTGGTTTTGTAGTCACTGATGGCCTGGATGCCCTGCCACATGCGTCGAGGGTCAGAGTTGGAAAAGTGATTGGAAAAGTGTTGAGAACTTGTGTTAAAGCTTTTACATTTCTGTCTCTTGCAGAGAAACAAGGGATCCTTGGTCAGAAGGAAACTCTCATTAAATGAAGAAGCTGACTACAGCAACTGCTTCTATAATGCACACATGCGACCAGTGTGGGAACAAGTTTACCACTGTGCAGTGTCTCAAAAGACACCAGCGCATCCACACTGGAGAGAAGCCCTACAGCTGTGACCTGTGTGGGAAGACATTTTCACAGGCAGGTAATTTAAAACGACACAAGCACATCCACACTGGAGAGAAGCCTTACAGCTGTGACCTGTGTGGGAAGACATTTTCACAGGCAGGTCATTTAAAACAACACCAGCGCATCCACACTGGAGAGAAGCCTTACAGCTGTGACCTGTGTGGGAAGACATTTTCAATTGCAAATGATTTAAAAACACCAGCGCATCCACACTGGAGAGAAGCCTTACAGCTGTGACCTGTGTAGGAAGACATTTTCAATTGCAAGTCATTTCAAACAACACCAGCGCATCCACACTGGAGAGAAGCCTTACAGCTGTGACCTGTGTGGGAAGACATTTTCAGATGCGGGTAATTTAAAAACACCAGCGCCTCCACACTGGAGAGAAGCCTTACAGCTGCGACCTGTGTGGGAAGACATTTTCACATGCAGGTAATTTAAAGCAACACCAGCTCATCCACACTGGAGAGAAGCCTTACAGCTGTGACCTGTGTGGGAAGACATTTTACAGGCAGGTCATTTCAAAGATCACCAGCTCATTCACACTGGAGAGAAGCCCTACAGCTGTGACCTGTGTGAGAAGACATTTTTACGAGCAAATTGTTTAAAAACACCAGCTCATCCACACTGGAGTGAAGCCTTACAGCTGTGACTTGTGTGTGAAGACATTTTCACAGGCAGGTCATTTAAAACAACACCAACTCATTCACACAGGACACAGACCGTACTCTTGTGACCGTTGTGGAAAGACATTTAAAACTTTAAGTTCTTTCAGGTCACATTACCTTCAACACACTCGAGAGTTGGTGATACCATGTGAGCTGTGTGGAGAGATATTTTACTCTAAACTGACTTCTTCTCGACACCTAAAGCAACACGCTGAGGTGGAAATGGGGAAGTGTGGACCACAATGAGACTCAGCATCCTGAAGTTTTTATAGGTGTACATTATGCCTGCCTCTCAGCTCCAGGGTCTTGGATGGACGTGTATTGAGCTGGACGTGTCAGTCATGGATGTGAATAGGTTTATGTGTACATGCCACTAAGTGTACAGGACAGCGTGTCCTTGAACAATGATTAGATGTAGTGCAAAGTGATGTCTTTGTATTGTTTGGATTAGCCTGGTGCCAAATATGAGATATAGCTAAAGACATGAAGTCATACTTGTTTGTGGATAAGCATATGACCTGGAGCAAGAGTGAGAGCATAATGTATAATATTAATGGAGATGTACAATTCCCATAACACAGAGTCATACACTGATTCTTCAAAATCAAATTCGTAAATAAAAAAAATAAATAAATAAAAAATTAACACAGTGTCACTCCAAAATAAAGTAGAAAAATATGCCTGTCCCTGTAATGAAAAGAAAAACACATGGAGTGAGACATATGCACATTCTTAATGATTAAAATCAAATCTCTTAAGCATAATAACTTCAATGAACCATACGGCCCTTAGGACTGTAGTATGATCCGTCCTGGAGCTGTTGTCCGTTGGTGAACATGCAAACATGCAAACGATAACGTCCTCAGATATCAAAGTGTTCATCTGAGGTCAAAGCCTCGACCACAGTCGTTGGGCAGGTGCATGTCCAGGAATGTTGACCCAGCAATGGCCACATCCATCAATCTCACCAACAAGCTCCGGATACATGGAAATCAACACAAACAAAACTTATCAGACATGGAAGTGCCACACAAGTACATCTCAATACAGATTTTAAATCCCAGTCCATTTCCAAATATTTTGTATCTATTTTTTTAAAACCTGGTCAAAATCAATTACTCTATTCCAGAATCCTCTGCCAATTCTTCTGCAGAGTGTGAAGCTCTTTCTTAAAAGCCTTAGTTTTGCTGTTAACTAGACTTGAGTTACTTTGGATGAAATCCTGTTGTAGATCTCATCTTTTCAGCTCAAAGCATGCTCAGTGCTATTTGTTCTGTCCAGTCCTTGGACCAGTTTTCATTCATTTCAGTTTTAATTTACAGTTACAGCATCTCTCGTGCAATTTATAACTCTTTGTTGGTTATAAATCTAATTAATTTAATCCACATTTGCATAAATTGTCTCAAATGTAAAATTCTAATTTCAATGCTAATTGAATTTTAGCCTTATATTCATTAAAACACCTTGAAGGACCTCCTGTCGTTGATGTAAATGGGGCTCTCAAATAAACCTGAAGGAACTGCTGTTTGGTTCCTAAGGTGTGAGGTTCTACTCACGATGTTCTCCGTCACATTGTATGTGAACAATTAAAACTAGGATCCTTTAAGGACATGTTTCCGGTCAGCAGGCAATGCTGGTCTAATGGTCTTACTTTCACAAAACCTCCAAACTTCTGCTTTGCACTGCACCTGTCCCTGATCTCTGTTTGTCCAGTTCAGAGTGATGTTACAGGGCGTCCTGTCACTGGCCCTGCTCACAGGTGTACTCCCAGATGTAAACCAAGATGATTATAAGTTCAAAGAACCATGTTAATATTAGCTCTTACTGGCATCTATATTAATTGTCAAATCTTCTTTTCAGAACTGGTACTTGTTGTAGCTGGCTTCCATCCAAATAAAGAACAAACAAATCAAACGTTCTCTGACATTTTTAGACCCATAAAAAGTGCCCTTCAGGCTTTCGTCAAACGAAACCATAAACGCTCCTAAAATGATCAAACCATAAAAATGAAACAGCAGATAAACCCTGTTTCAACAGATATGGTCTGCTGGAAATCTACTTTAATCTGAAAGGTTCAATCAGATCAAACAGTGCTTCTCCAGAACGGTCATGTCAACCTTCTTTCTTTCTTTATTTTTTATTTAAACTATTAACTATTAACTACTATTTAGTTCAGTTCAGTTTTAATTTTAGTCACCCTTAGTTGTAGGTCTTTACCTGTAACTGTAAGAGGTATCATCCGCAATTATAGTAAAATGTATTCAGTTGATGCAAAAATAATAGTTTTAAAATAGATCAGAACTAGTTTCTCATAATCTATCGTCAAAAACCTTTAGCCAAATACTTTAAATTCACAATCTAATTAGAAAATCCTCAGAATATTGTTCAATCACTTTAGAAATAAAATCGAATCCTTTAGAAATAAAATCTTTAAAAAAAAAAACTCTTGGGTCAGACCCCTGGGTTAACAAGGGTTAACCTTGTAACAGGACAGCCTCCTTCAGCTGCTCCAACACACCTTATCTCGATTTCCTCCAAAACTCCATCACCTTTGTGACTATCGTTTAAAAGGAAAAACTTTTCATAAAATCAACAAAGCTCTGTGTAAATTTTTCTTTATCTTATATTTATAATAAACAATTTCTTCAGGGGTTTGTTCAGTATAGATTTGTTCCAGACTGTCTCTGTAAAACTCAGTTTTACCACCAGGTGTTCAATAAATAAAATAATTGCATTTTTTCCATAATAATTTTAACCACGGCATATTTAAAACATTTATCCATTCCTCATTTCACGTTTCCACTAATTTTGCTTCAGACTCTACTAGGGATGGGACGATACACTTAAACTCACGATACGATGCACCTCGATATGCCAGGGTCACGATACGATACGTCACGATACGATATCAAAGAAGGAAAAAAAAGAACAAAATATTACTGTATAACAACAACTTATTTATTTTTGTTTCAGCTGCAAACACGGAAACACAAGGCCTAACTGGCCAAACACAAACAAGAACACTTCCTTAGTGCTGCTCTAATCCTAGGTTAAGTTATCTCAGGACTGGTTCTTCTTCAAAAAAAACTAACATATCAACATGTTCTGGTGTAATCAGTGATCTTTGAGCAGACACAATGTCTCCTGCTGTGGAAAAGACACGCTCACTGGGCACTGACGTAGCAGGAATGCAAAGGTATGCTTTGGCAAGGTGGGCAAGTATGGGGTAAGCATATGCATTAACTTTCCACCACTCAAGTGGACTACTGTTGAGTGGGATAGGAATCCCATTTCTGTAGGAGAGTATCTCCATTTCAATCCCTCTGGTGGACTGCACTGTCTCAACAACAGTAGTGTAAGACCTCCCAAGGAGATCTTCTAACGCTGACTTTTTAGTGGCGGAGGCTGTGTCACGAAGCCTGGCTCGCTCTCCCACGCACTTCCGCTCAATTTCATTTCGCTTTAGTACTTAGTCTGGGATCGCTGTATATTTTTAGGTTTCCAGAAATCAATTTTTGTAGGACCAATCAGCGAACAGAGGAGTGACTTGTTGTTTCCGGTCGGTTTCGCATGACATATGTCACGACCACACGTTAGCGATTGGCTATGGCAGATCCTGAGTGACTCTGGGCAGATCCAATAGTTTTAAAATTCAACAGAGTTCCCACATTCAAGGAAGTAAACGCTTGTCAATGGAGCGAGGCCAGACTCTCTGTACAAATGAAATGTACGAGAGTCTGATAGAACCAGGCTATGTGTCACGTCCTGCATCTGCCTTTTCCTTCCACTGGCTCTTCCTGGCTCTGCTCTGCTCCCTGTGCTGCCTCAACCATGAACCTGGCCTGCTCTGCTGCTGCCCCTGATGTTGAAGCACTGGCCATAGTGGTTCTTTCATCTATGTCACTGGTCTGCAAAAAATAAAATAAAACTAGCTCAAACATTTCTGTCTTTCAATCCTTCACTCCCTCCCTCTCTCACAGACACACGCACATAGTCTCTCTCTCTCTCTCTCTCTCTCTCTCTCTCTCTCTCTCTCTCTCTCTCTCTCTCTCTCTCTCTCTCTCTCTCATCGACTAATAAAAAAAACACAAAAACAATAGTAGAAATAAGTTTTGGGCTCTGGCCTACACATTCAGAGTTTCACACACGCAGGGCACCTCATTTTTATTTATTTTTAATCAATAAAAGTTAGCCTACCTGATTGCGCTGCTCATGAAGTGCTGAAGCTTTTTCACGTATTCGGGCATAGACGGACTCGCGTTGCTCATCATTCAGATGGGACAGGCTTCGGAATCGTGGGTCAAGCGCAGTGCACTCCTGCAGCATGTCATTACAGTCCCCAGAGTACCGGTCCGAGAGGTCGAGTAGAATAGCGCTTTTCATGTTGGCGATGGTCTGTGTGTCATTTTCGTCTAGTGACATGCTTTGCTCTATCATGAACTTCAGTGGCATTATCAGTGAAACAGTGGGCTCTTTTTCATCACAGACAACTGTTGTGGCTGTCTTCAGTGGCTTAAGCAGTTTCACTATGCACTCGACATCTGATATATCAGTGTTTTCCAGAGTGTCAATTTCTCTTGCATTCCTTCGGATTCCTGGGCAGCTCAGCGCTGCTGAGACAGCTGCTTGTTGCTCCAGGTAGCGCGCCAGCATGTCGTAGGTGCTATTCCACCTGGTCGGGACATCGGTGATGAGTTTATGCCGAGGCAGCTCTAACTGGGTTTGCTTGTTGGTCAGGGGCGGTGGCCGTGGTGCTTCTGTGAAAGAATGTAGTTATTCTTCGCACACGACCAAGAAGGCGCGCGACGCATACAGCCAAGCCTCGCTTACTGGCCAGATTCACAACATGCGCTAAGCACTTGATGTGAGGGTGGAGACCGCTCTCTCACATTAATGTCCATGTTGCTCGCGTTGTCTGTGACACAAGCAATGGTTGTTTGTGGCCTCGTTAGCTCCCACTCACTCAGTGCATTTCTCAACACGTGAGCTATATTAACACCAGTATGACTTTCTGCCGTGATGGTTATATAACTCTGTGTTGCACGCGAGGTCCAGCCGTCGGTGGTCAGGGCTACGACACAGTCGGCATTTTTAGATACTCTTTCACGCTTTGTTTGGTTTCATTGTAAATTTCGGTATCACCTTCTCTGAAAAATGTCCTCGACATGGCATCTTAAACTTGGGCTCCAGCACATTGAACATTTTGATGAATTTTCTGTTCTCTACAATGTTAAATGGAGCCATATAGTCCGCTATGAATTCGCCAATGAGCCTGGTTATCTGTTTTGCATGCGGACTTGACGGAGGTAGAGTTGGTGTCAGCGCTTGTTTCATGGTCAGCTGTCCCTTCGTAGGCTCGTTTTCTCCGGGGCCGTCTTCACATTTTTATGGTGACGTTGAAGGTGGTGGTTCATGTTTGATGTGTTGGATGAGGTGTACGGAATGACAGCATGGCATAGCTTACACACAGTCTTAGTCTTGTCAGTAACTCTATTTCCGTCTTTGTCTTTTTTAATTAGAAAGCCAAAGTACTGCCAGACATATGCTTTGTATCCAGGCGGGGCGTCCTCAATTTCGACCTCATTTGTCTCCATGGTCGGTTGTGTTCGGGGGCAAGGCAGTTGGTGCTAATGCTAATATTTGTTAGCTGAGCCTGCTGTAGACTGCAGTGTTGTTGTTGCAACATGCGCTGTCTTGACGTGACGACATAGGCTACCGCACCGTTCGGATACAATTTTTTTCTGCTTCATCAGCAGATGGTGCTGCCAGCCTGCTACCAGACTGAATGTCTGCCTCATTTACATACACACACATATAATAATACACTAAATAATTTATATACTACGCAAATCATGCAGCAGTGCCATCTATCTTTATTTCGCGATCCATTTTTTTCAACCTCGATGCGTTTCGTCATGTTTTGTATTGCGATATTTCGTCAAACGATATTTCGTCCCATCCCTAGACTCTACAAAAAGAGTTCCTTTCACTCAATGTTTAACAGAAACATTAAGTGTAAAATCAACTCCACATCTATTTATTCAGATTCACCAACATTGAACTCAGTAATAGTCAGTAATGTTAATTTAAAACCATGCAAAGATTAAACCTTTTAAAATTCTAATCTTTAGTTTCCAAAGATTTCACTTGGTGGTTTCCATAACACTTCTAAAGTTCAACCAAATTTACTCAATCCTGTTCAAAAGGACAGACTCTTGTGTTAGTCTCTAGTTTCCACAATCATCATTAATCTAAAACATTACAACATTGAAATCAAATTTAAAAAAATCTAAACTTTAAAAAATCACTTTAAGCAGTGATTAAAACCCAGAGAGCACTTTGTCTTATGCTCTTAAACTTTAACCATCTTTACAGTTTAACACTTTAACTTAAACTTTTTAAATAAACCACCTCCAATTCTGCAAGATTGTTTTAACATAGATACGTTTTCAATTCCCAGATTACAAATTTACCTTGCAGTTTAAAACTTTATTGTAAAGATGACTCTTTTTAGCATCTATTATTTAGTTTTAGGTTTTATACCTTTATTAGAAATGACCATTTTTTAAAAAAACATTGGTTATTATTTATTCTTTCTTCATTTCAGTATTTCTAATTACTTAGGCAATATTTTTCTCAAACAATATTCAAACCTCAGTTGTCATTTAGTTTTCTAATTCTAAAAAAAACCAACATGGTCGTACCAAAAAAATTAAAGCAAAACAAAATGTAGACTATATTTGTTTCCACAGACCTGTCAGAAGGTCAAACAGTTTCTTAATTACGTCTCATAAACTTTATTTAACACATCAGTGCACTCTGTTTCTGTCACCGACACATTTCTACTTCAACATTTTTCAACATTAAAACGTCTGTTTAATGTAAAGGCTCCCACACTGACTGTGGAGCTAACTTCATTTTAAAATAAAAAAACCCAAACCAAAACATTTCTTGCTCCCAGACAAGAACAAAAAGGAGGTGCTGTGAAGCCCCTTGTTACCTTGACTCTCATTGACTGTTATCTTGTGTTGAAACATTCCTTGTAAATCCAACCTTGGTTGTTCTAAATCCACTTTCTCCAACACTTTTGTCAGAACCAAACCAGAGAAATACATACTTGTTCATTTCAGTTTCTTCTGGTGACATTATTTTATGTTTGAGCTGATGGCCCAAATATCTATAATTTTGTATTATCTTTATAAATTTGCTCTCAATTCAACTATAAGACACATTTTTAAATTCTTCTGATTACAAAGTGAACATTTTTATAAACGTTATATTGTGTTTTGAGCCACTCTGATATCAAGGACCTCCATTAGTTCTTGTACTAATAGATACATACAATTTGTTTCAAAATACCAATAATCACCACTTCCATTTTAGATCCAAAGTTTGGAACTTTTAACTTTTTAACTCTTTAATCTCATCTCTGCTGTGTCACACAAACTTAATACAATATCTGTTCTTTAACAGGCTATTTATAAACTTTATCTCATAATTCAAAAGCACATCCACCTTCCGTAGATGTCTGTTTTGTGTTTGTTCCGTGTGTGTGTGTGTGTGTGTGTGTGTGTGTGTGTGTGTGTGTGTGTGTGTGTGTGTGTGTGTGTGTGTGTGTGTGTGTGTGTGTGTGTGTGTGTGTGTGTGTGTGTGTGTGTGTGTACGTGCGTGTATATGTGTGTTTATGTACCTGACCTGTTCAAGGGTCAGTCAAAGGTCCTTCTCGTCTGGACCTAGTCTCGGCCTCCTCCTCCTGTTCTCAGTGCCCTCTCTTCTGCCACGCCCACCACAGCCCCGCTGCCGGTCTCCATGGCAACCATGGCAATGGTGTATTTTCCTTGGAAAAATACATTTCATTCACATTAAGGTCAAGTTTCGCACAATTTCCAATTTTAATTTACAAATTCCTCTTTGGTCTCTCTCAATAGATATCGTTTAAAATGGATAAACATTTGTCTGGATTATGTTTATCTTACCACGTGTGTTGCTGCTGTATTTCTGCAGCGTCTCTCAGGCGAAAGGAGCAGGGGTGTGTGGGGGAAGGGCAGAGGAAGTTTGTTGAGCGAGGAGGCCAAGACCTAAAAATCTCACAGGACAACAAAAAAAAAATACAAATGATTAGTGTTTTGAAGTCCAAGTGTGCACCCAGTCGACCAGGATAAGAGCTGATGAAATGTGAAAACAAGAAGTGGAATGTGAGAATATTTATAATAGCTTCAGGTTTAAATGTAAAGTGATTTTTAAGTTTACAGTTCCTGTCTCTACAATAAATATGTCCAACACTTCACTTTGTATATTTTACATTTAGAAATAAATGTCTGTAATAACATTAATAGATTTTATTTATTTATTTTTTTAAAGAGAAGAATTTGATAGACAGGAAGTAAAATTCAGTGTTTGTCAGTCAGGTGTTGATGGAAGAAATGTGTTTTCAGGTGTTTTTAAAGATGGCTACAGAATCTGATCTTGTAGCAGCAGTAGATCATTGCACCAATGTCAAAGACTTTAAACGATGTAGCATTTGGATGCATTTTAATAACAAACATAAAGGCAGAATGTAGAATTTATAAAGTAAAATAAATAGCTTATAATTATCTTTTATTGTATATTTTAAGTGTGGTTTGCTTAGTGTGGTTTTATTTTGGAAAATTTATATAAAATGTTCAATACACATG